>LPNX010835961.1:485728-499582 GCA_001517045.1 Pseudotsuga menziesii
GAGTGCGGCTGCTTTGGGCTGTCTTCCACCACACCTTTGACAAATATCACATTTCTTGACATGTGCATGTGCGTCCTTGAAGAGTGTAGGCCAATAGTAACCGGCTCTAAGGATTTTGTGGGCTGTAGTGTCGCCGGAATAATGTCCCCCAGCCAGACCATCATGTAATTCTGCCATTACTTTCTTTGCGTCTTCATTTTCTAAACACCTAAGGAGAACCCCGTCATAATTCTTCTTGAATAACACTCCTTCAACAAGATGATAGGAGGCTGATTTGAGACGCAGAGCTCTTCTTTGTTTGGAATTCCAATGTTCTAGCAATATCCCCGATTGTAAGTAATGCACAAGGTCCCTATACCAGGACTCAGGAGCTGTAAACAGAGGGCATACATCCATTACATGCGATTCGGCTTCCTCTTCCCATGCTTGTTCTTCGCTGTTTCTACTTCCATTCATTAATTTGCATAGCCCTTAACCTTTCACAATAGTGGCCGGTTTGAATTCAAGGTCATATTCTTGAAGGGCTGTTACCCAGTTGCCCCTTCTTTCTCCCAACTCTTTCTGAATGAGAAGAGATCTTACCGCTGGGTAAGGGACTATTACCTTGGTCCGATTTTTTAATATATAAAGCCTGAAAAGATTCACTGCCTTAAATACTGCGTAATCTTTCTTATCAATGGCTGGGTAGTTTAATTCATCCCCTTGAAGCCCAGTGCTCATGAAAGAGATTGGGAATTCATCGCCCCCGTCCTCCTTTTGCGTAAGCACGGCTGCCAATGAATCATCGGATGCAAATGTGTAAATAATGAAGTCTTTATCAAAGTCTGGAATTTTTAGGGAGGGCGCATGGGCAACATCAGTCTTGATTTTGTTGAAATCAGTCTTTTCAGTTTCAGTCCACTTAAACTGTGCATTTTGCTTGACCATCTGCTGCAGTGGCTTGACAGTTTGAGCAAAATCAGGCACAAACCTTCGTACGAAATTTATTGTCCCCATGAAAGATTGCATTCCTTTTTTATTGTGGGGCATAGGAATTTGTTCAATGGCCTTGATTCTTTCTGGGTCTATAGATATACCTCTCTTTGAAACTATATGCCCCAGTAATTTGCCTTTTGGGACCGTGAATACGCACTTTTTAGGATTGAGGGAAATGCCATACTTCTGACAGCACTCAAAAATTTGCTTCAGGTGGAACGCATGCTCCCCTCTTTTCTTTGAAAATATTGTGATATCATCAAGGTAGACCACCACACTTCGTCCAATCAGTCGACGGAAATCTATGTCCATAGCTCTCTGAAATGTCGCGCTAGCATTAATCAGTCCAAAAGGCATTCTTCTATATGCGAAAGTTCCCCATTTAGTTCTGATCGTTGTCTTCAATCTATCTTCCTTGGCCACTAACACTTGGTTGTAGCCAGAGAATCCGTCTAACAATGAAAACAATTCAGAACCAGAAACCATCTGTAGCAATTGCTCCATGGGAGGCACCGGATAGTTGTCTTTATCTGAGACGCGGTTTAAGTTTCTGAAGTCCACGCACAGTCTGATTTCTCCTAACTTTTTCCTGACTGGCACCAAATTTGACACCCACTCTGAGTGCCGGACTTTAAAAATAATCCTAGCGTCCAGCAGTTTTTTCACCTCGCTTTGAATCAGTGGCTCCAACTTGGGGTGCATCTTCCTTAACGCCTGCTGATATGGCTTGACACCTGCTTTAATAGGGATGATATGCTTGATAATGCTGGTGTCATATGTCTTCAAATCTGCGTATGTCCAGGCAAAGACATCTTTGTACTGCTTGAACAAATTGACAAACCTATCCCTTTCGGTAGGTGAATAGCATTTGCCGAGGTTCACAAACTTAGGATCCGTCTCAGTCCCCAAGTTTATCAGTTCGAACTGCAGGGTTGAGCTGTGCGTCTTTACATTAGCGGGTCTTTGGAATTTTTCATTCAATTCAAACATCTTCTCTAATGTTCTGACTCCTTTAGGGACGAAATTGTCAAATTTCATCTCGGCTTGGTGTTTTTCATCATCGATGATCACTCCTTTGAATACATCCTCATTGGTCAAACATTCTATGATTTGCTGGTCATCATCGAACACCCTCAGATTGGTGATCATATCTGGTATAGAAGGCCTGAAAAGTAATTCAATAGAACATCTGTTATTAGTGGGTAACAGCCTGGCAGCTGATGTGGCCAAAATATCAGCGGCCACGTTTTTCATTCTTGGGATTGAAACAATATTGAATGCATGAAAACATTTAAGCAAATCCCATACCTCGCTTTGGTAAGCTTTCAAATGGGGGGAAACACAATGTATTTGATTTCTTATTTGCTTTACAACTATTTCTGAATCCCCAAAAACTTTTAAATTACTAACCTTTAGCTCAATCGCTTTCTTGAGTCCCTGCAGCAGTGCTTCATACTCAGCTGTATTGTTAGTACACTCAAACTCTAATCTACAGGACAGGAAGTGTTTATTTTTTTGTGGATCAACAAGGACGCAGCCGGCCCCTGACCCTTCTAATGTTTTAGATCCATCAAAAAATAAAGTCCAAAAAACATTATCTACTGAAAAATAATCTACTTCTACTGCTAAATCTACTATTTTACAATCAAACTCATCAGCCTGCGAGAAACAAAGGAGTTCAGGCTGGGTGTCAGATGTGTCGCTGGCCTCTTCCGTTTGATAGTTCCCTAGTTCCAGTTCGAGAAAGTAGTTTCCCAACACAGGTTCGACTGGTATATTCTTCTCATCCAACTGGGTGACATTGTACTTCATGTGAGGCTCCCTCAAAACCTTAATCTGATTGGGGCTTCCTTTGTACGGCAACCACAGGTGTGACCAATCTGAGGAGAAATATCCATTCAATTTAGTTGACCAATCTCTGCTCAGGACCAGGCCATAAGCGTCTGGTATATCAGCCACCACGATGTTGATAACTTGGCATACTTTGTCATTTGATGCCAGATGAATTAGAACGTCCTCCATTTCACCAATTACCTTAACGTCTGTCCTATCCAATTGCACCACCCTCCACGTGGTTGGCTTAAACTTCCCATTGATTTTCTTACATACTGATACGGGCATAACATTAATTGACGCCCCTGAGTCTACTAGACAATTGTGAACATTATGATTAAAAATTTCAAATGTCAGGAGGAAGGGTGGCTGTTTAGTTTTAGACTTACCTCCAGTGCTAGCTTCTCCGATTTCTTCTTCGTCCAGAGGCTGATTGACAGTAGGTCGCTCCTCTTCTGATGTTTCCAGTGCTTTCAATAGCTTTTCCTTCTGCTGAGGTACTTTGCACATTTCAAACAGCAGGACGTTTGCCTTTATCTTTTTTAAGTCTTCAACAACGTCATAATCAAGCTGCTGTTTAATGGACAGATATTTATTAGCACTCACCTTCTCTTCGTTTGGCTTGGGCAATATTTTGTTTTGCTCAGGATTCTGACTGGTAATAGTGAATTCCGGAATCTTATCAGTTAAGGATTTATCTTGAAATTTCTTCTTGACGTTTCTTTGCAGCCTTCTGATCTTTGGGAGTAAAAGACTGTCATCACTAATCGTCCCTTGACTTCTGGTTGTCACGTTAGCATCCCTGACATCTTTGTGTTTTTTAGTGATATCTTCTTCTGCATCGAGTAGGGAGATCGAACTCCATAATGCCATAGTTTCTTCTTCCTGTTCTTTTGTAGAAGTAGAAGCAACACTTTCTTTCCTATCATCATCATCTTCTTCTGTTAGTCTCGAATCCAACATCTAATTCATGACTAACGTCATTGAATTTATCCATTGTGGGCAGCTCTTTTCAGAGTGAGGCTGCTGATGAAAGGTGCAGAAATTTTCCATCCCTATCTCTGTCAGGTTCATAGACACAGTATTGTGAGGGGGAGGCTGGGACTGATTGTTTTCCTCCCTTTTCTTATAATACGACCTGTATAACTTCTGTGTTTCCTTCTCTTTTTCCAAGTCTATGATCTTATTAGACAACTTTTGCATCATTTTGGCCATACTTTCATAATCTGGTGCTTTCTCCTCTTTAGGCTTAGTGAACAATAAAGTTTTCCTTCTCTCTCCTGATTGTTTGGGGTAATCTTCAATACTCTCTCTCTCAGCCTCCACCACTTCTGCTTCTTCATAGGTTTCTGTCAGAGTAGGCTTGGCCCTACCTTTCGCAAACATGGCCAGATCAGGACCCAGAGCTAAAGTATAGTACTCAATTAGTACTTTGTCTGAAGGCTTGTCTGTTTCAGAAAAGTTCTTAAGATATGCTGCGAACCTTTGTGTGAAACTGTGCACTTTTTCCTTTTTCTCTTTCTTCAGTGCACATAGTCCTTTCATGAGGGAAGCATGAGTCTTTTGGACTGCATACTTGCTTCTAAACATTCTTTCGAAGGTATCCCAGTCTGGGATAGAGTTGGCAGGAAAACCAAAATACCATGAGGCCGCAGCTCCTTTGAGGGTATGCGGGAATAGTCTACACACCACATCTTCGTGTTCCCTAGCCCTCAGACCTTCTATTTCTAAGTAGAAACTTTGTATATGATCATCCACTAGGATCTTCTCATTGGGGTCAAATTTAGGCAGTAACTTCTCAAAGGCTTGAGGTAGGTCATGCAAAGGGGGGGTCAGATTTAGAGGTGATCTAGCTTTCCAAGTTGGCAGTGGGTTTTGTGGATTAGGTGGGGGTTGATTGGCGTTAACTCCGGCCATGAGTTGAGGTGGAGAGTGAGGAGGTGAACCAACAGGGGTGTGGACAGGAGAGCTGCAAGGGGTATCTGGGCCTTCTTGATTCAAAGGTAGATCAACGTATTGCAAGGCTGTTTCCACAAGTTCTTTCTAGTCTCCAACCAGCACTGAGTCTTCTGTTATAGGACAGTCTTTCTTCTTGTATTCTCTTCTAGGCAATTCGGGAATAATTGGCAATCCTCCAATCTTCTTCACATAAGCACGGGTATGTCTTCTTAGTTCATTAACAATTTCATTGCGAACGGGATATAGATACTCTCTTTCTTCTTCTTCCGGAATTGGATTGTGTGGTCCGCTACTTTCAGAACTGTAACCAATGGAATAATCTTGGGAAAACGGGTTTCCTCGGCCAGCCATACACTGGCGGCCCTCCTTCTAGCGCCAAAACTGTTGAGGCCTGGAAATTCACAGGCAGCAACAGTAAGGGATTCTCCCCAATCAACGTTCCCAACTAGCCCATTGACTGTTTGGAATAGGGAATCCATCCGGTTTGTGGTCCGGCTACCGTAGGTCAATAAACAAAACAAAGGCTTTACCGGTTGCGGCCCGGCCCACCGAGTTTTTGTATTTTGATTTTAAGTAATGAGATGCAAGTGCCTAACTAAATGCATAGCGATCAAGATGCAGGGAGCAGTCACAATTTGATGCGCAGGTTCTTACCTCTCGTCTTATGCTCACAAGCAACCAAATCAGATACAGTAAGAAATAAACTAACTATCTAATCTATCCCTAGGGAGCAAGGTTATCATTCTGGGTGAGCAATACATCTTGCACATGCACTATGAAGAATCACAGATAGCTGATATTTCTTTCAAGACACATGAACACTTACAGATATTTAAATAACCAGATAGCCGATCATTTTATAACAACAATAATTGCTCACAGTGGAAAATATCAAACAAGATATCGAAGAACATTCAACAAGAACATAGGTTCAGGAATTTAAACATTCTCACAGCAAATGAAACACCGCTGAAAACGAAATAGTTCCTCTTCAACATTATTCATTGAGTCGCATTGATACATTCCATTCTACTCTCTCCAACAGGTAAAAATTTGCAGTTTCCTTTGCAAAACGAAATAGTTTCTCTTACAAGCAAATATTTACAAAATTTTCTAGGGAAAAAGCCCTGTCTCAATCCTACTTTCAAATATTTAAACTACAACTACTGAGTGCTTCGTTTTCCTCCCCACGTGGTCTTTCAGTTTCTTCAACGCTTCATATTCCGATCTTTTGTCAGTATGTGATCATGAAACACTTGGTAATTGATCCGCTTTTGGGATCATTGCCTTTATAGCTCCGGACTTCGTTCTCCATTTGCCTCGTTTCAGTCATATTCCACCAAACGAGTTAGTCTTTCTTCTCATCGTGGTGGATTAACCGGTCTCCTTGAAACTACTTGCAGTCAATTCGTGAGCATGGTTCAACAACAAATATTATCAATTAACCACCATCTTACAAGGAAATGGCCGGGTGCACCACATACGGGCTTGGAAAAATATCCTATGGTCACCGGCAGGAAAAAATCATGTCGGCAGTCAGAAGGAAGTGAGCTCAGGGGCCAGGAGGATCTACCAACCGCAACGTCGGGTGAGGCTTAAGTCGCATCCAAGCGAAACGCGGGCGGGATATGCCATAAATCGGACGTCGGACGGTTTTTTGTTTCGGAAACCAGAAGACTCTAGGAGCCGCAACGGCAGAGGAGGAGGGTTAGAGGATACACGGAGCGGAAGGGAAACTTAGTCGAATGTCGGAAGACATTCAGATCGGGAGCAAAAAATATCTCCCAGCCTCAACGGCGGATGAGTAGAGGTTACGGACAAGCGATCGAAGGCTAAAATGAAACGGGCGTCGGATGGGTTCAGACTTCGGATGGAGAAAAGGTCTTGGAGCTGCAACGGCGGAGAGGCTGAGACTTTGCAGCTTTCGATTCAACAGCAAAAAGAGGCCCAACTACAGGAAAACTCAAGGATTTGAACAACGTTAACAACCAAAGTCATTTTCTTCGCAAAGGTTTCCCTGAAGAACAAAATTTTACTTCTTCACGGCCAGAAATCCACGACTTAACCGAAATTGAACATGGCAATGAATAAACCTGCTGGCATCCAATCTTCAAAGTAAAATGAAAAGGAGATATGCCCAAGAGGCTCAAGCATTTTAACGATCCAAACAGGCAAAATGATGAGGAGGGGCCCAGAATTTAAATAAGAATAAATTTGGGGAGGACAGTTGCGGCAGCAACATGTTCTTAACTCATTATTGTAGATCTGATATGTAATATAAATTTTGTTCTCAAAGATTAACTACTAGATATATAATAATTTCATAAAAAAACCAAAGCCATTATATTCTGCAGGGTAACAAGTATATAACAACATTTACTTTTTCCTTAATAATAAAGTAAGTCAATACATGAACAATGTACAAGAAACCCTAGTAATGAACTTTAAAAATATTATAGGGTAAAAATCAAGTGCATTGTTATACATGAAGCTATTAACCGAGTGACAGAATGCTTGACTTATCGAGCTTAACAATTATTTTAAGACATAACTAAAAACCCCCAAAATTTACAGAAGAACATTATAAATTTAACAATAATTTTTAAAAGAAGCTATAAATCTTTTCCTATACTGTCAAAATAGGGTAAAAGCCCTACTAATCCAAAACACAACAGAGTTAACAACTGTAGAGTCCAGTTCAATAATTTTACTCATGGCCGTAATGAAAATCCACAGAGTGAGGCTTTTATAGCCTGTTCATTATATTTATATAAACACAGTATTATAAAACAAGACAAAACGTACACTCACGGCCGAAGCCGAAGGACCCTGCATTAAGCAAGGGTTTTAACAACCATTAAAAATAGCGAAGCAAATAACCAGAATAACCAAAACCCACAAGGGTTATTCAGGCCGCGACGACCAACCCTTAACATCCCATAAGGGTTTGGACAAGGTAGAACAGCCATGGAAAGTACAGGGCTTACCGTAACAAGTCGCCGCAACCTTGTACCAGCTACGTAGAGAGAAAGAGACAAGTTTATACCTGTGAATTGTCATCACACTTTCTAATGTTAAAATAATATATCAGAAATAAACAATTATATAAATAAATAAATGTGCAATAATAATGAAAGAACTAATGATATTCTTACCTCAAAACTTGATGGAAATGTAACCACTGATAACCAGCAACGCAATGACCAGCACGAGTAGGAGGAGGACTTTCATCAGCTGTAAGGAAAATGATGTTACAACACTCCATCGACTACTAACAGCAAAGAGTCTCAGTCCTTCGGCCGACAAGGTAAAACCCTAGAGCCATACTGTTACCCATTTCAAAACAACACACAATATACTGTGAAGCATAATCCACAACACTTTGAAATGAAGAACCACCCTCATATTGTTAAACTAAAGAAGAAGGGGGTTGTTTATAGTCAAAGGGTTCGGCTTCAAGCTAGTAAGGCAGCGAAAACCTGAAGGGAGAACCGTTAACTTATGACAAACAACAACACTTTGGGATGACACTTCTTTACTATGCTTTTGGACAAGCCAACGAGGGAGGAACAAGCCCAAGACAGCAACAGCATTACTCAGGTGACAGAGCAGCCGAATACTTCGCAGAAGAATGACGAGAGCCCGAAGGCGATGGAAGAGTAACGAGCTAGGGTTAGAGATGGCACTTTTAAGCTTATGACACTTGGCCATAATTCAGCCACGTCTCCATTGAAATTATTTACACACAATGGGTATTTTCCATAGTTGTGATGAGCAATCACATGAGGATGAGGATACCAATCATTCGTGTTGAGTGCGAAGGTTCTACCATAGTATTTACTCCAAAGTCAACCTATTTTACACGATTGCATGGAAACAAGGAAATTATTAATACTCAAACCATGCTTTATCCATCATCCAAGTCGTGAGAGCAACACGATCCATTACTTTACAACTTGATAATGATTTATCCAATGTTGATACTTCCTAGATCAAGGTTAAACTTTGTTTTCACTAAAGACATGGTCCTTTGCATAATCTACTTTTCTATACTTTGTAACATCTTATTTTATCCATCAAACAATTATGATCATGGTAGATTAGAACCATGTAAGTATGTGATAAAAGAAAGTAACAAAGTCTAATTTAGTAGTGAGAGCCTTACTCTCAAGTAAAAGTTTTTACTCAGCCCAGTATTTGTAACTTTAAACAAGGTAAAAACAATACTTACCCTAGTTCTTAAATGCTAATCAAGGAGGCATTTTATAAAGCTTTTATAACTTTAAAACAAAGTTAAGACTTTAAACTGCTCGTGAACATGGTTTACTTCTTGGCCCTCTTGTTTCACATCTTGCACCTTCTTATGCATGGTGAAGTATTAGTTCAACCAATATCTTTAACTTAAACGTAGAAGTTTACTTTTGGTTGTTATCAATGAGGTTCATAGAGTAAAACTATGACAAGTAACCTAATTGTTAATATTAACCCTTTAGCCTTGTTGTATTTATTAAGATAGTAAGGTTTGGGTAAAAGATATAAAAGAAAGTAATAACATCTTTCTAGTAAATGTGTTGTTTAAAATAAACGTTCCTTAACCTATAAATTGTAACATGACAAGGGTTAAGACCAATTCTTATAAAAAATATTTACCAAAATAAAATAGTTAGGCCATAAAAACTATTAGGTTTTTCATTATTTTAATGACTATAGTCCATTAAGGACATGCCCCTTTTATATGTATGAAAGGGATGGTTTAAACCTTGTTTACAACAAGCTACCTTTTTTACTAAAGATAAACTTAGGTTATGCTTTGAAGTAGTTGTTGTATAATAAAACTCTATGCATCAACACTATATATATATATTAAAAGAAGCAGTTTGAAATAAAGATATAAACCCCTTAAACTTCAAAGTTAGAAAAGGGGAACAGTAGCACGTAAACCCTTTATTAATATACATTTCGATAAAATGTAATTGGGCACATTTGAAAGTAAGCCATTGATCTCATAACTCTGCCATTCTTACTCTGTTTGCAAAGATTTAGTTAAGGCATTTTGACCCTTGACGACTATACTAGATATCAGATAGTTCAGTAATATTTAGGAACTACAATTTTACAGCTACTAGAAAGAAAGACAGTTAATGAGTTTACCTCAATGAGCTTTGGAATTTGTTTAGCATTTATATTCTTTACTGAGTTATTTTGTGCAACGAACTTATATCTGACTGCTTTAGAATTAATGATAAGCAGCACCCGAACTTCTTACATGTAGTCTGTAAGAACAGGAAAACTTTCTGCATTAGCTCGAAAGCTAAGTAAGCCCATATTTTCATGACAGTCCCACCTTGTGGTCGCAAAGAGAAAACAAGTCAGTAAACTGAAAAGAATTGTCGTATCAAATAAACATGATCAAATAGATAACTCAGATAACGAATTCAGTAACATATAACTAATTAAATAATTAGTTTACTGTAATTATGAAAATTATATGCATTTAAAAATTTAAATTTTTTCGGAAAATTTGGGGTCTTGACATGTGGTATCAGAGCACAAGGTTCAAACACTGGGCCTTGATGCAGCCCAACTAGTTTCCAATAGAACAATAAAGTAAAATAATATACTAACATATATTCTGTTTTATGAAAAGAACAGAAAATTTCTTTTCTGAAATTTAAAAGGCAGGTATGGAAAAGCTGGGAGAGTATGCTCAGGAGGAGTCTCCAGACACAGAGACAAGACAAATGCCCAGAGAACCTGTGTTAGAAGAGGTGACTGCCAACTCTATAGAGCTGTTGCAGACTGTAAAAGATTTGAAGAATGAAATGGAATCAGTCAAGAAGGAGAACGAGAGGATTTTGAAGGCTCAGGAAGAGTTGAACCAAATTTTATTAAAAAAATTCCAAACTGAAGAAAGGAGCAAAAGATCAGAATCAGAGGATGTTAGTCATCAAAGAAGGTCTAAAAAGGTGAATCTAGCGAAAACTGAAAGCAGTCCATCATCTCAAGGGTTCGGTGAACGACAAAGTTACCATACTACTAGTGACAGTAGTGAGGCTGAGTTGCATGACAGAAAGAAGAAATACAAACCATATGAGGAAATTTCAGAGGAGTTTAAAAAGATAAAGCCCCCAACTTTTAATGGAGAGACTGAAAAAGGGAAAGAAGCAGAGTCTGGGTTACCCGAGATGAGGAAGTATTTTCATATATACAATTATTCAAATCAGCTGAAGGCAAGAATGGCAATATATAATCTCTCCGGAAAAGCAGACATATGGTGGCAAGATCTGAAGAGAGTCAAGGGTATCAGGGAAAAAGAAGTTAATTGGAGTACCTTTAAAAGGTACTTCAAGAAGAAATTTTTGTTCGAGCAATATTACGAAGAAAGAGCTAAAGAATTTTACGAATTGAAGTTAGGTTCAATGACTATGAAGGATTTGAACAGTAAATTCTTAAGCTTGCTTAGGTATGTACCTTACCTAGTAGACGAGAAACCTAAAGTGCAATGATTTCTCAGCTATCTACCATATCACATCAAAGACAGAATTGAGTATGATAACCTGAAGAATCTGGAGGAAGCCATGAGGAAGGCTAATTTCTGTTTTGAGCATAACAAGAAGAAAGAAGGCTTAGCCAACTGGAAGGCTAAGAAAAATAGCAACCAGCCCGAGTTTAAGAAGAAGGAATTTGTACCCCGGAGGAATTTCAAGAATAATAATAATAAAAATTATTTTAACAATAAGAATTTCCAGGGAAATAGAAATGGTACTTCGAATAATTCGATTGACTTTAAGGGCAAGGAAGCTGCAAATAACCATGGGAATTTCACTAAGAGTTTTGAACGAAAGGAGCCTGTTGTGCTGGGAATGTAATGGCCTGCACTATGCCTCGGTCTGCCCAAATCGAAAAAATTCAGTCAGCAATATTCATACCGTGCAGGAGGAAATGACCATTGGAGAACTAGTGAGGACTATCCCCAGAATAAATGCAGCTTTGTAGAACCACCAAGCTGACTATCATACTTCCATGGTGAAAGTGGAAGGTATGATTAACCAAACCCCTATAACCATTTTAATCGATCTAGGAGCTAGTCTTAGTTACATTGCACCTCAGATAGTGGAAAAATGTAATTTGTCTGTCGATAAGTTTTATAATTCCTGGTTAGTTCAATTAGCCACAGGGTCAAAAAGAAAAGTAACCTATTTTGTGAAAGAATGTGCTTTACTTATGGATGAATTTAAAACTACAGTTAAGCTTAATGTTTTGCCACTTGGCTCATATGATTTACTGATTGACATGGATTGGTTAGAGCAGCATACGGTCGTTTTAAATTGTTATGATAAAACTTTCACATGTTTAAATAGTGATGAATAACCAGTAAAGGTTAAGGGTATTCCTAGAAAAACTATAATCATACATATTTTTGCTTTACAACTTAAAAGGGCTATTAGAAAAGGATGTAAATCCTATGCTGTAACTATTACAGATGAGGCAAATAAATCTGAAATAGATAGGTTAAAAATAGAAGATATTCCTATTTTAAAAGAATATACCAATGTATTCCCAGAAGAAATTCCAGGATTACCTCCGAGGAGGGAATTGGATTTCACTATTGAGCTGGTACCAGGTGCGGTACCTAGCTCAAAAGCTCCGTGTCAAATGAACATTCTAGAACTTAATGAGTTAAAATCACAACTAAAAGAGTTAATAGATAAGAAGTACATTCGAACTAGTGTGTCTCCTTAGGGAGCACCAGTCATCTTTGTTAAAAAGAAAGATGGAACTATGCAACTATGCATAGACTACCGTCAGCTAAACAAGATGAATATTAAAAACAGATATCCATTGCTCTACATAGATGATCTGTTTGATCAACTGCATGGAGCCACCGTGTTCTCAAAGATAGACTTGAGGTCAGGATATCATCAGGTAAGAATTAAGGATGAAGATATCTTCAAGATAGCCTTTAGAACAAGGTATGGACATTACGAGTTTTTCGTAATGCCATTTGGGCTTACCAACGCCCCAGCTATCTTTATGTGCTTAATGAATAATATAATGCATAAATAATTAGATAAATTTGTTGTCGTGTTTATCGACGACATCTTAATTTACTATAAAACAGAAGAAGAACATAAAGAACACCTAAAGATAATTTTACAAGGGTTGTGAGAACAACAGCTCTTCACAAAGTTTAGCAAGTGTGACTTCTTTAAGGATGAAATCCAGTACTTAGGTCACGTAGTGACTCAGGAAGGGATTTCAGTTGATCCTGAAAAGATTCAGGCAATCAAAGATTGGCCGGTTCCAAAAGATGTAACGGATGTTAGGTCATTCATGGGAATTATCAGTTATTACTGGAGATTCATCGAAGGCTTCTCAAAAATAGCGAATCCGATCACATCCTTGCAGAAGAAAGGTAAGAAATTTGATTGGAACTTAAAATGTGAAGAAAGTTTTAAGAAATTAAAAACCTTATTAACAAGTGCACCTATTCTAAGAATAGCAGATCCTAATAAGGACTTCGTAGTATGTACGGATGCCTATAATGATGGCTTATGCGGTGTGCTAACCCAAGACAGGCATGTTATTGCCTATGAGTCTAGGAAGTTAAAAATTCATGAAAAGAATTACGCAACTTATGATTTAGAACTTGCGGCTGTTATACATGCCTTAAAAATGTGGCGACATCATTTAATAGGAAAAAAAATTATTCTAATGACTGATAATAAAGGACTAAAATATCTTTTAGATCAGCCTAACTTAAATGCAAGACAAGCAAGGTGGTTAGCCTTCTTGAGTGAATATGATTTTGAAATCCAACACATAAAGGGTAAGGAAAATAAGGTGGCTGATGCTTTAAGCAGAAACGCAAAGCTGAACTTTACAGTAGTAATCAACACTTATGCTTCTGATTTAAATGAACAGCTTAACGAAAGGTTAAAACAAGATGAAAATTATCAGAAATTGCAAACTACAGCTAATGAAAAACCTACAGAAAGCTTAATAAAAGGTTATAGTTTAAATGAAAATGGATTTTTATTATTTAAAGATAAATTGTATGTGCCTAATGTGCCTAAGGTTAAGTTG
>LPNX010835961.1:509061-522062 GCA_001517045.1 Pseudotsuga menziesii
TTCAAGACAATAGACGCAATAGGAGGTCTAGAAAGCATATCTGCCACCTTGTTACTAGTACCCTTCTTGTACTTGATAACTGCGGACAACCTATACATGCCCACATTAGGGAGAGGGGCATCTTGCTGGAGATGAATCTCATGTTGAATCTCCCTTTTGGGAGGCAAACCTATAGGTTCTTGAAATATTTCATCATAGTTAGCCACAATATCAATCATAGCCTTTTAATGAGAAGGATCACAACCTTTGAAAGCATCAGATGCCTCAGCATCTTTTGCTCTCACAACCATGAGCATGTATCTCTTATTAGTGTTGATAATCCGCTTCATCTGTCCTGCACTAACAAGAGTGGTGTTAGCCTTCATACTGTGAGCTCTCACGATGTACTCCACCCCATTTTTGGTGAGATGGTACTTGTTCTCGTGACGGAAGAATACTACTTTTCGATCATACAAGTATGGGCTTCCCAATACGATACTGCAGATGTCAAGAGGAACAACATCTAAGTCCACCTCATCGATCAACTTTGAAGCAATAGCAAACCTTAACCTGCATTGCTTAGTCACCTGTAGCTTAGCATTATCACATACCCATCCAAGAGGATAAGTCTTGGGGTGAGGTTTAGTCTGTATGCCCAACTTCTTAACAACTGATTCTGAGATCAAACTTACTTGAGAACCCGGATCAAATAATGTTTCAATCTTTTTATGCTTAGACACAACTCTGATGTGAAACAACTCACTTCTTCTTTTATTATTTTCTTTAGAAACATGAGTAGAACTTGAACCAGTATGAGGAGTTTTTTTACCTTGCATTCCCATGGCTGTAATCATGGTTTCGTCACCTGAGTCAGAACCCAAATCTCGTTGCACTGTTGCAACGGTATTTTTCTTCTTTTTGCTTCCATAATGCTTTGGCATCTGTTCAGGATGCAACTCCCAACAACTTTCTTCATCATGCCCATCATTGCCGCAATGTTTGCAATGGAGATTTCCTCCCTTTTTGGCAGTAGTTGTCTTCTTGCTCTTGTCCTTATTTTTGGACTTGTAGTTGTTGTTGGGATTGAAAGGATTCTTTGGATGGTCTTCTTTCAAATGCTTCCCCCTGCTCTCAATATGAGTAGCCTGAACACTCGCTTCATCCACACTAGTAGGATTCAACAACAACAAAGTATGGCATAGATAATGATGAAGAGCACCAATGTACTTCAAAAGAGTGTCAGGAGAATCTAAAGAAATATTCAACTCTAGAGCTTTCTTTCTAAATTCTTCAGTAAAACTATGAACACTCTGACCCTTGCCTTGTCTAAAACTTTTCCAATCCATCATAGCCTTTTGAACATAACCCAACGGATAAAATTACTTACGTAAAGCAGAAATGAAAGCAGACCACGATGAGAGAATATTACCCATTTGTTTGCTACCTTGCTGAAGCTTGCTTTCCCACCATACAAGTGCGGTGCCTGTCAGCCGAAGTGAAGCCAACTGAATCTTCACATCTTCTTCTTTGATCTGTTGGACTCAGCAATAGACCTCAATTTTCCTTATCCAATTGTTTAACTTCTCTGCATTCGCTTCCCCATTGAACATGGGCAAATCAAAATTCACATCGAGCTTCAATAAGGGCTTCTTTTGAGGCTCTTTGTGAGGAACCTTGGAATGTTGAGAATGAGATGAGGAAGGAGAACTTGAACTTGTGCTTGAAGCTGAAGGTGAAGAGCGAGGCTCAGGAGGCTCTTCGCCACCTCCTCCTTGGTTCACCAAAGCATTGCCTTCATCCTTCACTTCTTTGTCTTCCTTCTTTACTTCACTGCCTTTTCTTTCCTTTGCCATGCGTTCTTCATAGTATGCAAACAACTTGTCTACCTTGTTGGCCATCATGTAGAAGACCTTGTGAAAGTTTGCCTCCATCTCGGTGCAGGCATCATTAGCATCCATCTTCCTCCTTCGGTGTGCACATCTGATCTCGGAATCGCAAGGCTCTAATGTACCCTCACCAGCTTGCAGTTCAGCCCTCGTGAGCATCCACACTCACAATCCAACGTCAAATAGTCCTGCTTTGATACCACATGATCCAAAAACAAGATCTTTGCTACTCTATGATGTTAACATGAATTGCATAAAGAGCATGAATGAAGCTCACAAATCCATAAGAAGAGAACCAAACAGCATAGACAACATGCACATAAAGACAACAAGTTGATAACGAAGTTTGTCTAGGATGGACTACATCTCTGGGCCTGCTTCTCAATAGGAGGGCCGATCTATAATGTCAACATGAAGGAAAAATACATAGCAATGATACAATGATACCTTGGCGACAATGGTCAGGAAGAGAACCGCTGCCCAAAACACAACAAGACTGCTTCCAGCAACTCTGAAGCCTGAAGACGGTGTAAAACGAGTATAAACACTCGTACCTTCCTCCTACAAAGCTACGCAATCTCCCTTCTCTCCTTTAGCTACAAAGTCTCCACTCCAAAGCATGAGAGGCAAATGGAGAATAAGAGGGTTTATATAGCTTGAGAAGACCCCCTTCACATGTTCCTCATGAATTCTCAGTTACAACAACTTTGCCTAAATAGGCATATGGTTACAACTCCATGTTTGGTTATCATGTGGTTGGGCTCTTTATTAACTAATAAACAAACATACTTAAAAAACTACCCTTTTAAGATGGCATATGGTTAAAACCATACAAATCCACCTTTAAACTTATCCCAAAGTTTGTTATGTGGTGAGGCTCCCCTTATGGTTATAAATACACATGCTTTAATATTTTTGAACCCACTTTAAGCCCTTAACCAAAGTTTTAACAAAAGTACATGTGGTAAGGGCGCCTCCTCCATTCGATACATGTGATATACATGTGTCATGTGTTAAGGCGTGTTGAATGGGTGGCATGTACTCCGTTTGGTTTTTGTTATAAAACATGTGACCGAGATTTGATTGTGGGTTGGAGTTGTAATAAACTCCCCACGTTCCTTGCCACATCGCATCGAAAACTATGGGTCGGGGCTTGCCCCGACCCACTTTTTCCACCATTACAAACTTTTCCATGCTTAAATAAAACAACCTTAACAAACATACCAATAAACATATGTAGCCCAAGTGGTGAAGGCGGAGCGCTTATACAAGAGAGGTCACAGGGTTGAACCCTACGGAGGCCATACATTTTGCCTTAGACATATTGGCCAATCCCATGCTGCCACGTTGCGGCCTGGGATTGGTCCACCTCACGCCTAGTCAGCGTCCATTCAACCGCCCAGTCACTGCCTGTACTGCCACGTTACCGTCCGTACGTCCAGTCAGCAGTATGCTAGCTCGGATTCGTATTGCCATGTGTCACCCTGTGATTGGTCCATGCACCTGCCATGTCACCTTGTCCGTACCATACAGATTCCACGTGTCTCCCTGTCAGTGGTGCCACGTGGCACCTCTTTTTGCCAATTTTTCCTATTGACCTTATAGAATAGAACGCGATAACTTTCTCATACGAAGTCCATTTGAGGTGAAATGAACACCGTTGGAATCGTCTCGACGAGCCCTTAGATTTGGTGCTGGTTTTGCTGAGATTGGAGGACTTCAAAAAAAATTTCCTTCTTGGATCTTCCTGGATCATTCAGACAGCTATGGTAGTGATTGTGTTGCTGCCGCAACTTTTCCTCCCCGATTTTTTCACTTAAACTCTGGGACCCCTCCTCATCATTTTGCTTGGATTGATTGTTAAAAGATTGGCCCCTCGAACATATCTGTTCGTCTTGAAGTTGAATACCCACTATTTTGTCTGCCTCGTTCAGTTTAGTTCGGATCGTGTGGTCTGTTTAATACTCATAGAACATGAAAATGTTGCCTTAGCAAAGGAAAAATGTTTTTGGCTGTAATTGATCCTAACGCTGTTGGTTTTCACTTTGGATCAGACCTCTTTCGGAAGATGCTGAACCTCAACTCACTCGCCGTTGCGGCTCTCGGATCAAACTTCCGCCCGATTGGAGTTTCGTCCGATGCCTGATTCATTTGTCTCGATCGCTTGCTCCTAAGTTTCTGATTGCCCGCCGTTGCGGCCGGGAGGATAGAGTCAGCTCCCGATTAGAATTTCACCTGATGTCTGACTCACTGCTCTTTACTCCCACCCGCGTCACTCAGCCTTTGCATCATCCGCCGTTGTGGGTGGTAGAGCAATCTAGCCTCCGATACCCTCCTTTCCGGCGTCCGGTTGCCTTTATCGCCCGTGTTGTCACTTACCTGGTTCTAATGCTCCTCCACCGTTGCGGCTCCTGAAAGCCTTGTCCCATCCGATGCAGAAGTCTTTTCCCGTCCGATCCAAGTATCGCCCGAACACCGAGGTTTTTTTTTTTTTTTTTTTGTCGCGAGTTCTCGCCCGGATGAAACAGGCCAGCCCCTTGTGGATTTATCAGAATGGCTAGGAATTTTAGATGCCTAACATCTAAATTTAGTGGATAATGCACCAAAGTTGTATGCAGAGAGAATCCCATGGATCGCTGAAGCAACGTATCGCAAAGAAAAGGACAACATAAATGAATGACAGAGGCACCGACGAGGCATTTTCAGTATTTACTGTGAGAAGATAAACGCCTGTGGAAATGATGGGGAAAACGTAACGACCAGAGAGGAAACTGAATGGTGAAGGGTTATGAAAGAACACACGCTGAGGGCAGCTGAGGGGATGGCAGTTGTGGTTTAAATAACGGGAAGCCTGACTGAAAGGGGGATTTTTCCCTGGAAAAAATTGTAAATGTTTGCTTGTAAGAGGAACTACTTCGTTTTGCAAAAGGAACTGCAATTCTACCTGGTTGGAGAAAGTGAAATGGAATGTATCAATGTGTTTCAATGAATGATGTTGGAGAGGAACTACTTCGTTTTCAGCTGCATTTCATTTACTATGAGAATGTTTAATGTCCTGAACCTATGTTCTTATTGAATGTTCTTTGGTATTTTCATGATCGTTCCATGTGAGTAATAATGGCATTCATATAGCAATTGGCTACCTGGTTGTTAAATATTTGTGATTGTTCATGTGTCTGAAAGGAGTATCAGCTAACTATAATTCTTCATACTGCATGTGCAAAAAATTGATTTACTCACTTAAAATTGATGGCTCGCTCCCTAGGGATAGTTTAGATAATTAGTTTGTTTCTTATTGTATGTGATTTGGTTTCCTGCGGGTCTAAGACGAGAGGTAAGAACCTGCGCATCACATCGTGACCGCCCCTTGCAGTCTAATCACCTTGCACTTAGTTAGGCACGTGCATTTCATCTCTTAAGTTAAAATACAAAAAACTCGGTGGACCGGGCCGCAACCGGTAAAGCTTTGTTTTTGTTACTTGACTCACGGTAGCCAGAACGCAAACCGGACGGATTCCCTATACCAAACAGTCAGCGGGCTAGTTGGGAACGCTGATTGGGGAGAATCCCTAACTGTTTTCACCTGCGAATTTCAAGGCCTCAACAGTTTTGGCACGAGAAGGAGGGCCGCCAGTGCATGGGTGGCCGAGGAAACCCGTTTTACAGAGAACATTCCACTGGTTACAGTTCTGAAAGTAGTGGACCGCGTAATCCATTTCCAGAAGAAGAAAACAGAGAACATCTATATCCTGTTCACAACGAGATTGTAAATGATCTAAGAAGACATACCCGTGCTTATGTAAAGAATATTGGAGGGTTGCCAATTATTCCCGAATTACCTAGAAGAGAGTACAAGAAGAAATACCGTCCTCTAATTGAAGATTCAGTGCTGGTTGGAGACTGGGAAGAGCTTGTGGAAACTGCCTTACAGGAGTTCGAATTGCCTTTCAACCAAATAGGCCCAGACACTCCGTACAGCTCTCCTGTTCACACCCTCGTTGGTTCACGTCCTCACACCCCTGCTGTTTCACCCCTTCACTCTCCACCCAGACTCATGGCTGGTGTTAACGCCAATCAACCCCCACCTAATCCTCCACCACCCGCATGGAAAGCCAGATCCCCTCTGAATCTGACCCCACCTTTGAGCGACCTTCCCCAAGCCTTTGAAAAGTTATTGCCCAAATTTGACCCAAACGAAAGAATCATGGTGGATGATCATCTACAGAGTTTCTACTTGGCATTAGAAGGTCTAAGGGCTGGGGAGCACGAATATGTGGTTTGTAGACTATTCCCGCATACCCTCAAAGGAGCTGCGGCCTCGTGGTATTTTGGATTGCCCGCAAATTCTATCCCAGACTGGGATACTTTCAAGAGAATATTCAGAAGTAAATATGCCATCCAAAAGACTCACACTGCCCTAATGAAAGGACTGTGTGCATTGAAGAAAGAGAAAAAAGAAAAGGTGCACAACTTTACACAAAGGTTTGCGGCATATCTAAAAAATTTCTCTGAAATAGATAAGCCTTCAGACAAAGTATTGATTGAATACTATACTTCAGCTTTGGGTCCTGATTTAGCCATGTTTGCAAAAGGTAGTGCCAAGCCTACTTTGACGGAAACTTATGAAGAGGCAGAAGTAGTGGAGGCTGAAAGGGAGAGCGTTGAAGATTATCCTGAACAGTTAGGGGAGAAAAGGAAAACCTTACTGTTTACTAAGCCCAAAGAGGAGAAAGGATCAGACTATGAAGATATGGCCAAAATGGTGCAAAAGCTCTCTAACAAGATCATAGATTTAGAGAAAGAAAACGAAGCACAAAAGTTTTACAGGCCATAATATAAGAAAAGATAAGACAACAATCAGGCCCAACCTCCTCTTCAAAGGAATGCATCCATGAATTTGACAGACATAGGTATGGAAAATTTCTGTACTTTTCATCAGCAGCCTCACTCCGAAAAGAACTGTCTGCAATGGATAAATTCCATGACATTGGTCATGAATCAGATGTTGGATTCCAGACTGACAGAAGAAGATGATGAGGAGAGGAAAGAAAGTGTTGCTTCCACTTCTACCAAAGAACAGGAGGAAGAGACTATGGCATTATGGATTTCTGTTTCCGTGCTCGACGCTGAAGAGGAAAATACTCAAGGATGCAAAGGGGTTAGAGAGGCAAACGTGACAACTAGAAGTAAAGGGACGGTTAGTGATGACAGTCTTTTACTCCCAAAGATCAGGAGGCTGCAAAGGAATGTTAGGAAAAAGTTTCAAGACAAGGCCTTGGCTGATCAGATACCAGAATTCACTATTTCCAGCCAAGACCCTAGACAGAGCAGAACATCGCCTGAGTCAAATCAAGAGAACGTAAGTGCTGGTAAATCTCAGCCCACTAGATCACAAATTGAATATGACATTGTTGAAGATTTGAAGAAGGTAAAAGCAAACGTCCCATTGTTCGAAATGTGCAAAGTACCTCAACAGAAGAAAAAAACTGCTGAAAGCACTTGAAACGTCTGAAGAGAAACTGCCCACTGAAAATCAGCCCCGGGATGAAGAAGAAATCAGAGAAGCTAGCACCAGAGGTATGTCTAAAACTAAACATCCACCTTTCCTCTTGACATTTGAAGTTTTCAATCATAACGTGCACAATTGTCTAGTAGACTCAGGGGCGTCAATTAATGTCATGCCCATATCGGTATGCAAGAAAATAAATGGGAATCCTAAGCCATCCACGTGGAGGGTGGTGCAATTGGACAGGACAGACGTTAAGGTGATTGGTGAAATGGAGGACGTCCTAATCCGCCTAGCATCTGATAGCAGAGTATGCCAAGTTATTAACATCGTAGTGGCTGACATACCAGATGCTTACGGCCTGGTCCTGAGTAGGGATTGGTCAGCTAAGTTAAATGGGTATTTCGCTTCAGATTGGTCACATCTTTGGTTACCGTACAAAGGAAGTCCCAATCAGATCAAAGTTTTGAGAGAACCTTACATGAAGTATAACATCACTCAATTGGATGAGAAGAATGTACCGGTTGAATCTGTATTGGGAAACTACTTTCTTGAACTAGAACCAGGGAATTATCAAGCGGAAAAAGCTAGCAACACATCTGACACTCAGCCTGATCTCCTTCGTTTTTCTCAGGCTGATGAGCTTGACTGTAAAATAGTAGATTTAGCTATAGGAGTAAATTCATTTTCAGTAGATAATGCTTTCTGGACTCTGTATTTTGATGGCTCAAAGACGTTAGAAGGGTCAGGGGCCGACTACGTCCTTATTGATCCACAAAAAAATAAACACTTCCTTTCCTACATATTAGAGTTTGAGTGTACTAACAATACAACCGAATATGAAGCATTAGTGCGGGGCCTCAAGAAAGCGATCGAGCTAGAGGTTAGTAATTTAAAAGTTTTTGGGGACTCAGAAATAGTTGTGAAACAAATAAGAAATCAAATACATTGTGTCTCCCCTCACTTGAAAGCTTACCAAAACGAGGTATGGGATTTGCTTAGACATTTTCATGCATTTAACATTATTTCAATCCCAAGGATAAAAAACGTAGCTGCTGATCTTTTAGCCACATCAGCTACCAGGCTGGTTCCCACTAATAAAAAATGCTCTATTGAATTACTTTTCAGGCCTTCAGTCCCGGACATGGTCACCAACCTGCGAGTATTTGACGATGATCAGTAGATAATTGAATGCTTGACAAATGGTGAAGTCTTTAAAGGGGCTATCATAGATGATGAGGAACATCAGGCTGAAATGAAATACAACAATTTCATTCCCAAAGGAGTCAGGACGCTGGAAAAAAGGTTTGACTTGAATGAGAAATTTAGAAGTCCCGCTAATGTGAAGACGTATAGCTCAACTCTACAGTTTGAGCTAATTAACTTAGGGACTGAAACGGATCCCAAGTTCGTCAACCTCGGTAAAAGTTGCTCACCCGCGAAAAGGGACAAGTTTCTCAGTCTGTTTAAGCAGTACAAGGATGTCTTTGCCTGGACGTATGCAGATTTGAAAACTTACGACACTAGTATTATTAAGCATATTATTCCTATTAAAGCTGGCGTTAATCCATATCAACAGGCGTTAAGAAAAATGCACCCCAAGCTGGAGCCGCTGATTCAAAGCGAGGTGAAGAAATTGCTAGACGCCAGGATCATCTTGAAAGTCAGGCATTCTGAATGGGTGTCAAACCTGGTACCTGTCAGGAAAAAGTTGGGAGAAATCAGACTGTGCATGGACTTCAGAAACTTAAACCGCGCCTTGGATAAAGACAACTACCCGGTACCTCCCATGGAGCAATTGCTTCAGATGGTTTCTGGTTCTGAAATGTTTTCATTGTTAGATGGTTTCTCTGGCTACAACCAAGTATTGGTATCCGAAGAAGATCGATTGAAGACGACATTCAGAACTAAATGGGGAACTTTTGCATATAGAAGAATGCCCTTTGGACTGATTAATGCTGGCGCAACATTTTAGAGAGCGATGGACATAGCTTTTTGCAGATTGATTGGGCGAAGTGTGGTGGTCTACCTGGACGAAATCACGATTTTTTCAAAGAAAAGAGGGGAGCACGCGTTCCACTTAAAGCAAATCTTTGAACGCTGCAGGAAATATGGTATTTCCCTCAATCCTAAGAAGTGCGTGTTTGCGGTTACTGAAGGTAAGTTACTGGGGCATATAGTTTCGAAGAGAGGTATATCCATAGATCCAGAAAGAATTAAGGCTATTGAGCAAATCCCTATGCCTCATAATAAAAAGGGGATGCAATCCTTCATGGGAACGATAAATTTTGTGCGTAGGTTTGTGCCTGATTTTGCCCAGACTGTTAAACCATTACAGCAGATGGTTAAGAAAAATACACAATTTAAGTGGACTGAAATAGAAAAGAATGCTTTCAGTAAAATCAAGATTGCTGTTGCACATGCACCCTCTCTGAAAAGTCCATATTTTGACAAGGATTTTATTATATATACATTTGCGTCCGATGATTCATTGGCATCCGTACTTAAACAAAAGGAAGACGGGGGTGATGAATGCCCAATCTCTTTTATGAGTACCAGGCTGCAAGGAGCTCAATTAAACTACCCAGCCATTGACAAACAGGCATACGCAGTATTTAAGGCAGTTAAGCAATTCCGGCCTTATATACTAAAAAATAGAACCAAGGTAATAGTCCCTTACCCAGCCGTAAGATCCCTTCTCATTCAAAAGGAATTGGGAGAAAGAAGGGGCAACTGGGTGACAGCCCTTCAAGAATACGACTGGGAATTCAAACCAGCCACTATAGTGAAAGGTCAGGGGTTATGCAAGCTGATGACTGGAAGCAGTAATGATGAAGAACAGGCATGGGATGATGAAGCTGAGTTGCATGTAATGGATTTTTGTCCTTTATTTACAGCTCCGCAATCTTGGTATAGAGACCTTGTACATTACCTACAGTCAGGGGTGTTTCCTGAACATTGGAATTCCAAACAAAGAAGAGCTTTGCGTCTAAAGTCAGCTTCCTACCAACTCGTAGAAGGCATATTATTCCAAAGAAACTATGATGGAGTCCTTCTAAGATGCTTGGAAAGAGAAGACGTTGAGAAAGTAATGTCTGAATTACACGATGGTCCGGCCGGCGGACATTATTCAGGAGACACTACAGCCCACAAAATCCTTAGGGCCGATCACTATTGGCCAACGCTCTTCCGGGATGCACATGCGCACATCAGAAAATGTTATACCTGCCAAAGATGTGGTGGAAGACAACCTAGAGCAGCAGCACCTCTAAATCCTGTAATGATTACGGAGCCTTTCGAGCAATGGGGAATAGACATCATTGGAGAAATAAAGCTGAATTCCTCCCTGCTACACAGGTATATTCTTACTGCAACTGATTATTTCACTCGCTGGGTCGAAGCTATCCCCTTGCGCAAGATAAACGAAGACGAAGTCATCAGTTTTCTACAAGATCATATCATGACAAGGTTTGGGGTTCCAAGTTCATTAGTTTTTGATAATGCTAAGTACTTTTCTTCCATTAAGATTACTGCATTTGCTCATGAGAAAGGTATAAAATTACACTACTCTACTAACTATTATCCACAAGGGAATGGCCTGGATAAATCCTCAAATAAAAACCTCATTAGAATCCTGAAAAAGACTGTCATAGAAAACCAGCGAAGTTGGCACTCAGCCTTACCCAATGCCCTGTGGGCTGACAGAGTCACTCCCAAGTCTGCAATAGGAGTGTCACCCTTTACCCTTGTATATGGTAAGGAAGCCATCTTGCCCCCCAACATCATGCTCCCATCTTCCATACTATCTCAGGAGTCTAGGGGGTCGGATGATGAGGTTCTCCAAATAAGAATATACAATCTCCTGAAAGCAGAGGAGGCCCGATCCAAAGCTAGAGAGCGTTTCCAACAGCAGCAGGAGGTAGTGAAGAGATGGTTTGACAAACATAAAGCTGGAAAAAAGGACCTGGAAGTAGGAGACCTTGTTCTCAAATGGGATCACCCCCATGATGAGAAAGGGAAGCACACTAAGTTCCAACAGTTATGGGTAGGTCCGTTTCAAATCACCGCTAAGCTTGGCCCTGCTACTTATATGTTACAGGATTTACAAGGATGGGAGGAGAACCTGCCAGTTAACGGTCTGGTTCTCAAACCTTATTTTTCTTAAGTTGTTTTTGAGCTTTCTGACTTGTACATAAATAAGCTGCGTTGAGTTATGCTTTCATTTGTTTTAAGTTGAATCTTTGTTTTCAATAAAGGTGGTTAACTCGTGGTCATGTGGGGAACCCCAAATTTCTGGAAATGGTAAACATTTGTTGAATAGTTAGACTATGGGTTCCATATGAATTCATTCCACCAAATAGTCTCTCGAAACCCTTTGTGTGCATTGAGGTCTAGCTTGAACCCCTGTAGGGTCAATCATATTCAAAAGTCTGGAATACTATGCTGAGGCTCCCTGCACTTTACACTTAAAAGTCTAAGGGGCAATGACAGGGGACCCACGAAGAAGAGCAAGATGAACAGAGTGTTAATATAAATGATCCCATGCCAGGAAATGAATGCCAGAAAGCAGATAAGAGTCAGAATTCCTATGAAAACATCATGCTTCAAAGCTAAATCTAAATCATAAAGTACTAATTTGCCAATGATCCTCTCCGTCCATGAGCTGAAAATTTAAGCACATCGCTCACACAAAAGGCCACTATGGGATAGAGGATCCTGAATTGAAATTCAGTAAGAAAGGCACGCACGAAGACTTGCATCATAAGGGGACAAAATCCAAAAAGCACAAAAGTTGCTAAAATGGCATGGGAGTGAGGAACAAATGAACGTTTCTGTTCATCACCTGCTACAATCCTGTGGTGTCCAATGTCGTCAGCTACCTGAAAGAAAAATTAATAATGAACTCATATTTTGGCCTCAGCAGAGTTATCCGAACTCTAAAATCTTGGCTTTCATCACCCAAACTGGACTGATATCAATGATTAAGGTACACACTTCTGTTATTGAGAAATCTGTACAGCTGGAAGAGTTCAATGGATACATTTGTTATGGAACAGTTTGTCATTCAAGAAAGAAATCACCCAGATATCTAGGTTCACCAGGAAATCGCCAGTTGTTGCTACCGCAACTTTTCCTCCCCGATTTTTTCACTTAAACTCTGGGACCCCTCCTCATCATTTTGCTTGGATTGATTGTTAAAGGATTGGCCCCTCGAACATATCTGTTCGTCTTGAAGTTGAATACCCGCTATTTTGTCTGCCTCGTTCAGTTTAGTTCGGGTCGTGTGGTCTGTTTAATACTCATAGAACATGAAAATGTTGCCTTAGCAAAGGAAAAATGTTTTTGGCTGTAATTCATCCTAATGCTGTTGGTTTTCACTTTGGATCGGACCTCTTTCGGAAGATGCTGAACCTCAACTCACCCGCCGTTGCGGCTCTCGGATCAAACTTCCGCCCGATTGGAGTTTCGTCCGACGTCTGATTCGTTTGTCTCGATTGCTTGCTCCTAAGTTTCTGATTGCCTGCCGTTGCGGCCGGGAGGATAGAGTCAGCTCCCGATTAGAATTTCACCCGACGTCCGACTCACTGCTCTTTTCTCCCACCCGCGTCACTCAGCCTTTGCATCATCCG
>LPNX010835972.1:4445-161938 GCA_001517045.1 Pseudotsuga menziesii
CTCTTTCTCTCTCTCTCCTCGCATCCTATACCTCTCTTTATCTTTAAATTCCCTATTATACATATAACCTACCTCTAACTTATTTAGGCTTGACTTTTGACATAGTAGGAAAACTCACATCAACAATATTAAAAAAATTTAAAAATTTAACTACCTAAAAAACAAACCCCCCAAAAAATTTGTGCAATTTGTGAAATCTTGTTGTAGAAATGAGTTGTTGCACTTGACTTGGGCTCACTAAGAGAGGGTTGAAATTTGAGGATTAATTTAATGGTTTTCCTTATGAATCACCTATGGCTAAGTATTTAAGTTAGTAGTGTCTGATATACATTTGATATCAAACATTTATGGAAATTAGGAAGTTCACTTTTTAATATATACATTCTAAATTATTTATGAAAAAAATTAATAAATCTTTTTTTTAAGTAATAATAAAAATACCTTAAAAAAAACTTAGAACTATAGTAAGAATTACCTAGGTTGCTTCACACAAATCCATGGGCTTTGTATCCAAAGCTTTTTCATAATTAGATTAATGTTAGATTTTTTTTTATTGGTTAAAGCAAATTTTATCAAAATTGTAATTATTCGAGGTTTAAAATGAATTTTATAATTTCAATGAATGAATTTTTTACCACAAAATAATGATTTTTACTTATTTTAACAAATTGTTTTGATTGAATCTCTAATTTTTATCATTAAACGTACCAATACTTGTCTTGAATTTGTGATTTTCGATTTGAGGGTTCCGAACTTCAGAAGACAAAAATGGGGAGATGGACATTCAACCCAAAATCATGTGAGACTTCTGCTTATCGCTGTGCAAAACACGAAAATCGAAAATTACAAGTTTGTAATAATTTTTTTTCGACTTCTGCTTTTTGCAGTGCGGAATGAGGAAATCGAAAAAGTCTTTGTCTCATATTTTATTTATTTCTCGATTTATGCTTTACGTAGTGCATAATGCAAAAATAAGAGCTTTGATTCTTGTTTAGTCAAATTTGGCAATGCAACAGCAATGACAGTTTCTGTATTTCCAAGTCATAAAGTCCAATAGTATGCAGTTCAGCCAGCTATACCACAACAAGGAGGTAATCCATTAGCTTAAGGTCCTCCATTCAAAGAGACAACAAAACAAGGAAAGCTGAAGCAGTAGATATGAATATATAACAATATGATCTCTGTAAACATTAAAAAAGAGAAAACTTTTGTTGCTAATCGATTGATTTTTGAGTCCCCGATTGTATATATTATCTGTAAACCTCCTTTGCGTTTAACCTAAAGCAAAATTATGGTGCCATTGTTTACCCTGTTCTGTGTGCTAACATGATTTTTGAGTCCCCAATTGTACATATTAACCATAAATTTTCAACTTAAGCTCGATGCTTTAATTGTTAATTCAAACTTGATATGCTCATTTATGAGCCATGTAAATCAAACCATGGTTGTGTTGTTTTTGTTGTTTCTTCCTTCTATCAGTGGTTTATATATATCAAGTATGAATTCCTAAACACATTTATTTCTATGTCACATTCGAAAGAGGAAAGGTAAATTGATAAATTGATTATCAATTTACCTTTCCGATTTCGATACTGTTCTGAATTCTGATGTTTCAATGGTTAAATGTGTGGTATGCTAACCATGAATTCCAAGCATCCAAGTATCCGCACATGAATTCCATATTTTGTAACCATGGTATGCATGAGATTGCTATATCTGAATTGATGGTCGCTCCTCTTTTCAATCTAAGGATGGGATGAGTATGTTCGATTGCCGTCCATGATGATTGAAAACCTTCGCTTCGGACACAAATGCTTTTTTTCACAACCACTTCCTCTTCGCTAAGCTTTGCTGAAGACACAAGTTCTTGTTTTTCTCAAGCTCTTCACAACACGTATGCGGTCTGGGCATTAAATTGAGGAGGAGCCGACTTCCGTAGTCCGAATCGAAAATCAGAAACCGAAAAGGCCTTACAATCAAAATCGGAAAGGCCTGAAAGTGTAGGAACCTTGTTTCGTAAGTCGAGGAGCTGAATTCCATATTCCAAATCGGAAATCAGAATAAGCCGATTTTCAAAATGCGGATGTTGAAATACAGATGCGGAAATATAAAATTTTAAATAGTTAAATTATAAAACTAATTTGAATACTTAAATTATAAAACTAATTAAAAATATATAAGAATATTACATTTTAGTAATTAATATGATTTAATTTAAATTACTACATAAAATATTATTAATTGTTGTTTAATTTTATTATAAAAAATATATATATATATATATATAAAGAATCTATTAAAATAATATATTTATAAAGGTTTTTTTTCATAACATATATGGTATCATGTCCTCTTTTGAGTTTAAATATAAATTAATTAATAATATTTTTGAATTACTACATAAACTAATTTAAAAGAGTAACTTTTACTAGTTTAATTTTATTATAAAAATATATATATTTTAAGAATTTATTAAAAGAGTTATATATAAAGAATTTTTTTTCATAATATATATTATCATATCTTTTTTGAATTTTGAACAACATCATGTTCTTTTGCGCATATATCAATGTCCTCAAGAATTGAACCCATAATATCCTCCATGTTATCTACAAGAACCTTAATGCTATGCAGATTTTTGATAACAATAGAAGTACCGACATGCATTGCAGTGATCACCTCTCGCTGAGCCCTGATAGCATCTTCGTATTTTTTCCACAATGATTACACTTATGGGAACTGTTATCGCTAAAGCCTCTGCAACTGGAGGAGAAGCAATGGCCACTGCAACCATTGAGCATATCAACACAACAACAAAGGTGGCAACAAATATAACAATCGAAGCCTTTTTCCATGCCCTGACGTGGTTTAGTTTTCTATTGAGCTTCCTCCTCGGCAACTAACTGTAGCCTATCTGAACTTACACATAATCATCCTCATCAACGAATTTCTTAACTACACCTAAAAATTGGAAAATGAGTTTGGGTTGAGTATTTGGCTCACCTTCTTTTCAGTTGCGAAAAATAAAAATTGAGAAAAGAAAAACAAAGTTTCGATTTTCGCATTCCCAAATGCGGAAAGTGGAAATTGAAAAATAAGATAAAAAAAATATGAGACAAATACTTTTCGGATTTCCGCATTCAGCAATGCGGAAAGTGGAAATCTAGAAATAAGAAGAAGAAAAAAATAAGACAAATACTTTTCCAATTTCCGCATTCGACACTGCGGAAGTTGTGTTATTAATTATTTAACTTTACAGTTAATAATTACTATTATTTTAATATAAAATTATTAAAATTTATTAAAAGAAAATACAATTTTAACTATAAAAAATTATAATTTACTTTTAATTGAATATTATAGAACCAAAAACACTTGATAATGCACTGTGAAATATTACATAAATATGTTATACTAGAAAAAGTTGACCATTTAACTTCGCTGAATGGTATTACAAACTCTGAAAATGAATGTGCACATTTACTAAATAATATGGAACATGAAAGGTTGTTATTAAGAAAATAATGTTTTTATATATATATTTATTTATTATTGCTATGAGTTTTAAGTTTAAATAATAAATTTAAAACTTGCAAACAATTTAGTGATATAACTTATTTATCGGCTCTTTAAAAAAAAATTAGAATTTAACTCGAAAAAATGGGAGTAGCATAAAAAGACGTAAATTTATGGATTAATGCAAACTAATGAAGACACTGCATAGTACAAGCGGTAGCAGGTATCTTGAACAATCTTTGAATTCGTCCTCATTTCCCAAAATAAGCTTTCCCATTTGAGAATTGACTTCGTTGTTCATTGAGTATCTCTTCTTTCAATGTGATCTGCCATTCAAGGATATCTCAGCTAACTCCCAATGGAACAATTTATGAACTTCATTTACAAGTTGTCTAAAGAGGGACTTTTTGACCTTTGTTTCCGGCTGGTTTTTATCAGTTTTTTGCCATGAATCTTCATGAAATTTTCAAAACATTCAAAAACATTGTTAGATTTTACAGAGTGTGGGTGTTTAGAGGTTTTTCTATCACTGGATTTCATCTCCTAACTTAAAATCGCCTAACAAACAACAAAAAATACAAATTTTGTAAATTAAATTCATCGGATTCCGACAAAAAACCAACATGAAAGTCAAAAAGTCTCCTAGTTAGACAACTCCCTTCATTTATATCAACAACCGTAACGTGCGATGCCCACAGTGTCTATTACCATGCTATGGCAGCTTGAAGGAACCGAGGGAGTATAACCGCTCTTTGAAAGCTTACCCTCCAGTAACACTACATCAATATTGGTGATCGTTTCTTAAATATAAGCAAATTCATGCATGCTGTTGGTATTGGAGTTGCCCTTAATTTAATGAAAAATTAATGTTATCAATATAATATATAAATTTATATAAATATGAAATATTTAAAATATTTTTCCGTCTCAGACTAATTTTCTTCAATTTGAAACGGAAGAATTGATTTAATCATAAAATTTACCTAAAACCGCCACATCTTTGAAGCTTCTTAGACCATGGGGATTTTTCTTCCTCTGATCGAAATGGCATGCTACTTATCTTTTAGATACGTAGGAGATAGACCGTACACATGTCCCACGTTTTGAGTGGATACTAAGTCTTTCTTTGAGCTCCCAAAATGGGTAGTGTTTGCTTGAAACTTCAGTATTAAAATTAAATATGGGTAGAGTGTTTACTAAAAGAATCTTAATATCTCAACATATAAAATTAACTTTATATTATCAATTGTATAAATCTTATAAAAAAAAACTGTATTTTGTTATATGTTAGAAATCTACATTCTTTTGTAAAAGTCTGTATTTTTTTTTGTTATATGTGAGATGTTGTTCACTTTACACTAATGGTTTCATGCCATGAACTTTTTTTCATAATTTATGGTTTCATGACATCAACTTATTTTCTTTTCAATGTGTAGCAAATCTAAAGAGTTTTTTTTCTTTTATAGTCATTTCCTTGAGGCCATTTTAATTTAAAAACTAGAGTCTCCATAGGGATGAAATCCTTTGGAAGAATGAAAGACTGCCATTTTTTTTGAAGATTCTAGTAATAATCATTATCCTTGACCCACATATTATTAAATTAGAAGGGATAATTCTTTGGAGAGTTACACCCCTCAATTTGCAGAAAGATAGGGAAAGGATCCAAGTTTGATGATCAAAAGACCCAAGATCTATATCTTTGTAAAGACTTAACAAATTTTTCATACACGATGTGCCTATCCAGTCTTTTGCTGATACCTACATCACCACATATGCCATTATTCCAAGTCGGCTCCATTTTGATTGGGGTAACATCCTAAATTTTATTTCTAAGTAGTAGATTATTGAGAAAAACTGACAAAGGGTCCAAATGAGCTCTCTATCCCCAAATTTCAGAAACAAAAAGGGTAAAATTTAGATCACCCACAACTATTGAATTGGGCTTCTCAATATACCACAATGTTCCATCCCATTTCAAAACTTCACACGGTCCCAGTATGGCCCATAACAGTTCAAAATATTTAGAGGAATTTTGCAGTATTAAATTTCCCCACCAACAAAATACCCCCATAAGTTTTATAAGGTTTAAAATATGAGACTTGAGGGTTCCAACAAGAGATAATACCCCCAAATAAACCATTTGATTCTAATGCACAATAATTCCAACCCGACAAAATTCTTGAAAAAACTTCCACCTCATGGGATTCACAACACATAGATTCTTGAATAAAGACTATAGATTCACACGAGTACGAAACCAACAACAATAAATTGCATTGCATGTTACTTAGAAAAATCCCAATTTCATAAATTGTTGAATAAAACATGATTAAGTCCATGGACTCATAAGTGAGGGTTGTATCTAGGTGTAATTCGATGACACAAGTCCAATGGAATTGAAGGTTCATCAATTTGAGTTTCATTTATCAATTTATGGTGAGTTTCAAGGCCATTACAACAATAAACGCATTACGATCTCCACATGTCACTAACAAGAATATAACCTGGGTGAGGAGGATAACACTCCATCCCACAACCACTTAGACTACATTTAAGTGAAATATACCTTCATAAACTATCTAAGGAAACAAAAAAAATCAAGTTGCTTAGATATGACCCTTACACCATCGTCAAGTAGATTGGAGAAAACAAATGCAAGCTAGACCTATCATCTTATATGGTCATTTGTCTAATTTTTAGTTCAGATCCCCTAAATACATATGTCATTGATATTGGACAATGATGGTAAATAATATGTTATTTGAATTATTGATGTTGTACAATAATGGTAATAAATATGTCACATCAATTTCTAAATATCTAGTTTCTATAGTTTGCATCGAGTAAAGAGTAGGCTATTAGATAAGTATCCATGAAAATTGATCAAGTTAGCATCAAGGAACAAATGCTCCAAATGGAAAAATGGTATACATTATAATAAAATCAAGCAAAGTAGGACAATTATTAATGTCCAACAACTCCTAAGTGGAGAGATTTAATCCTAGAAGAAGTTAGACACAAACTAAATCTATCACCAACGGAGTCACATAAATGTGAGCTTACCCCGTGAAATTGTCAAGTATGGGTGTGCAAATTTGGTCAATGTATCATATGTATAGAGTCACACAAACTCATCATAGTGAGATATACATACAAGCAAACAACATAGCCATAAATCGTAGTGGATAAATGGTGTTGTGTTTCAAACACACTACTATTTCTAGTTTCATAGCTATAACATTCAACCTTGTGTAGCTCCAGAGTTTGACCATGTTAATACATTTATGTGCTACCTTGGCAGACTAGTCCTTGTCACAATCATGGCCCAAACTACGGCATGTGTGCTACATAGATGGATAACTAAGGACATAGTCATGTGTCGAAACCTAATAAAATGGATTATTTTTCCTCTCTCTATGCCTTCCTCCAAAAGTTCATACATTTATGTAAACTTAGATCGAATGTGAACAACCATGAAACAAAATAGTTTGTATTGCCTTAATAGATTATTGCATGATGTCTTAGACTTGAAACCTATGACTAACCCTAGGCATATGAAAAATCTCTTGGGACATACTTGATGTTATAAAACGTTGACAAGGCACTGTTTTGACATTACATTCCTTTGGATAAACTACTTTCACTAGAAGCTTAATTTACATGGTCTATATATTATCGAGAATACTTTTAAATGCGGAATAAATTTCTAATCAAAGCTCCCATATTAATCTTTCCTTATTGGTTGAAGAAATTTCTTGTAATATTGATGCATCTAACATTGTTGTCAATGTTGTAATAACTCAACTTGGTGAGATAGCATGAACTTGGTGAGATAACATTAATCGTGCTAATTGTTATGCAAGTTGATAAAAGGGAAAACATGGGGTACAAGTGTCACATTGAGAACAACTTTAATATTAATAAAAGTATTTTACATAACATCCTCCCCATAGGCCATAAATCTAGTGCTAAAGTGATCTTAGGGACATCATCGATATGTTAGCAAAAATAGTGATAGGAGATGATAAAATATTAGGGAGTAATTATCAAGTAGATGCCAAAAAAAGTGGCTCTTGGGATAACAAAATTATTCAGGAAACTAAGAGGTGGTAACCCAAAATTTGAAATGATATTGCAAGAATTTTGTAGAGGAATAGGGATATGGTTAAATTGTGGGATAGAAATGGGAATGTGAATTTGGTCTATAAGAAGAGTGAGCACTCAAAACCCTTGCATAGGGGTACTTCAGAGCTAAGGTTTTATGGTCAAGACGAAAGTGATAATATAGGATGTATTTTCTCTCAGATAAAATTATATCTAAGGAGTGCAAGATTGAGGTCACCTTCATCAGGATATGAAACTATCTTCTATGTTCTATGTTATTACATCTAGGTGTTTATATGCTTGTTTAATTTTCTTAAAAGAGAAATTTTAAGTAGAAATTATAATTTATGAGAAGTGCCCTCTTCAACAAGGCATAACATATCCAACAACCCACTAGCCTTTACTTGCAGACCTGCCGTGCGAGTTCCACAACTCATTAAAATGACAAGTCATCTTTGAGATCCACAACAAACCTATAACTTTAGCATTCATCTTAAAACGAAAAAGCAAGGAGATTATAACTTATATTTTTGGTATTTCATACATCTTATACTATTTAATTTGTATATTTCATCTTCTGCAATTGTCATTTACTTCTATTGTTTTGCACTTTCTTTTGTGGTCATATTGTTGTGCCACACATATTAATTGCCATTTTATAATATTTTGTTGCACTTTAGTATGATGTAACATTAGCAATATAAAACATATGTATTAGGGCATGAAATTAATACTAACATTTAATATTGAATGTTTTTTTCCCAAAACATTGCAGATGGTGATTCCATCATTGATGATCCAGACTATGTTGAGATTAGATCTGATGATGATGATGATGATGATGGATCGAATTAAGAGGATGATGGAAATGGTGACAACATTGATCAAGATGATTAGGATGACAATGACAACTACAACGATTATGTTGGTGGTGGTAGCTAGTGATGCTGCTCATGAGCATGTTGATGTTTATTATTATTATGTCCATGCTATAATTGGAGATGTATAATAGTTTTTATAATAATTCAAATTTATATTACAATGTGGATCATATTGACTTGTATAGTGGATTGTTGTTGAGATATCACTATATATATACCTTTATCATTTTGACTTTTATACATATAGAGATCATACAATGTAGTTCTTATGATATTGGTATTTCATCCTATATATATTTGATTTGTTCTGTTTACTTTACTATAATGATCTCCATGATAAGTTATTCATCTAATGATATATTTTGAATTTCACTTCTTTTGATGAAAGATGATGATGATGTTATCAATATTATCTTGTTAATTCATATATATTAGAAGTTGTCATTTTTTTGAATAATTAATAAGTATGATTACTTTAGATGAATGTTGTCCATCTCCCTTAATTTTCTTCATAAATATTATGCTATAAATTTGAATTGCAATACCTGTTTTTTGTATATTTCATTCTATTATTCAACACTTTTGGATATGGTTGAATGTACAAATGCACAGGAACTTTCTAACCTTCCTATCACAATCGATCAACAACAAAGTTACCTTTACAGCTGGTTGAATGTGCATGAATGTGTTTAGCTTGTTGAATGTGAACAGCAGAATTTTCCTTTACAGTTTGTTAAATGCAGGAAGATATATAGTTGCCAGAGACTATGAAAGGCTAAGTGGCATTAGTTTGTGTTGTAAGTGTTAACCGTGATTTTCAACAAAATGACCAAACTTCAATGCAACATGTGTGTGAGAGAGCCCATACAGAGTTGGCTAAAATGAGTATTTTCGTCACATTTCAAATAATATTGAAAAAAAAATTGACATTTCTTCCCGTAATTTATTTTGAATGGATAGAATTATTTTAAAGTTTTAAATTTTTTTTTATTAAAAAAATCAATCTAAAATGTCAATTTTGAAAAAGATTCCTTTCTAAATAATAGTATAACCAATTAAAAGAATGTTCAAATCCTTAAAAGTTTAGCATTTTTTTTTAAATTATCATAATTTGAATGTTCAAATCTTTGGTTAACAGGTCTTTCTTAAAGGACCGTCACAAAAGTATTGTTCTGTTATATAGTAAAACACCTCTTTTACATTTTATTAGAGTTATCATAACTGCAAATAAAAATTAATAGTTAATTAACTAGAAAACAAAATTAGGTGGATGGTTGAAAGCTTTAATTAATTAATGAGAAATCAAAAAACTTGAGAGTTATTACATTCCACTAGTGTTATGAGTTCTCTCAATTGACTTTACTTTGGTTAATTTCTAAATCACAGTATTCAATGTGATAGCATTTTTTTATTGGTTTGCTTTCTTAGCTAATAGAATTTATGTATTTTTATTTTATTTCATAATTATATAAACTTTATAAAAATATAAATTTAAACAATTTAAGAAATATTTTATAACTATTCATATTTTTATTTAAAGAAAGTTTATTAGTAACAAGTTCTATATGTAAATTTTTCAAAGAAAGTGCATGGACTAAATTTTTTCCATGGTGTAAACGTAAGTGGACCAAGAGTACCATCAGAAATGAGCTACTAGATTTGCAAGGAAGGCCAAGGAAAGGTGGACTTAAAAATCCCAAATATCACAAATAGACAGTCAAATATTAAATGTAGACGAAGTTAACAACAAACTAAATATAGTTGGCGTTGTCATAGCATTTCTCCTAGACCAAACTAAACCTCTACATTTACCCAAGTCTAAATATTTTAGCTATAATTTTGTACAATTTAAGGTTATACTGGGTTTTAGACCTATTTTCTCGATGCTCTCTTAGGCCAAACTAAACCTCTACGTTTACCAAAGTTATGATATAAAAGTCTAATCGAAGGTTTGATTTTATAAATATTCTACAAAAATATTGGGTTTCCGTTGAACCCATTGTCTATATTACCTCAAATGTCAACCATGCATTATTATTTTCTTGATGCTCTCTTAGGCCAAACTAACCCTCTACGTTTACTAAAGTTATGATATAAAAGTTGAATCGAAGGTTTGCTTTTATAGATATTATACAAAAATATTGGGTTTTTTGTTGAACCCATTGTCTATATTACCTCAAAAGTAAACCATGCATTGAAATCTACCATAGTCAAAACTATATATATGAGCCATGATATGTCAAAGCACATATCCAAAGTGTCGGCCAAACCAACCATGAGAACCCACCATAGATCTTGTGCACGATGCAAAAATAGAGTTTTGAAGATTCATATATATAAATTGAAAGTTATTCCTACATATGGTAAATGTGGAATACTGATCCCAAGTGTGAATAAAAGAAAATATAGTGCATTTGTTGAAGAGCTAGAAGTAAAGAGTTTGGATGATGGCCATCAACTTATTCCGTTAATTTTCTGCATTGGATCCAATTTCATGTGGAAAGGTCGATTTCCCGCTCTAAATGATATCCTTTTGCTAAAGCCATCTTCATAATGGGACGAAAAAATTTGTATACATCATTCCCACACTACCTTCTAGTCGCCCTTATAGACGATAAGCTTCTTTTTTCTATCAAGTTCCAAGCAACATGGCCACTAAATAGGATAAAACCTACATAGCCCCGATCACATCATGAGTTGGTATCCACTTACCACATCATATATATCACATTTCATCAAGGACGACCATTAAACATACACCGATGTTAATAAAGAACGGAATATCATGATAACTACAACATAGTAATCGCATAAACATAATCATAACATCATAATCATAGTATCGACATAAGCATAATAACATCACAAACATAGTAGCAACATATAATCAGGTCTCACATGCCGAAAACATAGTTTACTCAGTCTAGCTGAGTCCAATAGATAATAGGAAAATACAGTGCAGTAAGTTTGACTGATAAACATGTCTAGTCAAAACATGGGGCATTACATAAATTTCAAAACTGATCACAGTGAATAATTTAATTCATTTGACATAACATTTATTTATTTTTAAAAAAATTCTTAAATCACCTCAATTAATCTTGATTTAACAACCTCTTTGCTACTCCTATTCTTCGGCAATGGAAAAATACAAGGTAAATGCAAATGTACAACTTTATGGCGAGAAGCTCAAGGTCGGTAAAAGCACTGTATGTAATGTTATTTATTTTTCCTAAGTTGTGAATTGTTTTGGTAGAGTTAGGAGACTAAGGACTTGACTTAATTGAACCATTGGGGCTTGAATCCACTAGGGAGAGGATGAATGGCTATGAAGCCATGAGTTGGATGACTAGTGTTATCTCGGTGCTTTGGTCACGTGCATAGTTTTAACTCGTTTTGTTGGTCTAAAACCTCTTAGGCATCATCCTAAATTGAAGTAAGTCTTGAATGAACTAAATGGCTTTTACCTACTAATCATAAAGACTTTTTTTATATTTTGTTATTAAATGATATTATTATTATTATTGAACTATTATCAATTATGCATATCAATTATGTATAAACTAAATTTTTACCTAGAAAAAAGAGGTGACCTCTTTAAAGGAAACCAAACCAATAACTTATGAAATTGAATGATTGTTGTCAAAAGAAAAATAAATTTTACTAAAGTTTTAGTTAAAAAAAAGAAAATAATTTATTTAAAAATGGCTAAGATTCCATCGAGAGGAAATCCATCCCATTATAAAGTAAAGTAGATTAAATAAAAGAATACACATCTAAGTATGTATTTATTATTACTTATCAAAAAGAAAAAGAAAAATCTATTAATAAATATTTATAAAAAAATAGAAAAACATTAAAAATTATAGCATACAAGTTTCATGTATGGCACCTTTACCATATCTTAATAAATAATTAAATAGATTTTAACACATAGGTTCGTTTATATAGAAATTTTGTAGAAAACGTTTACTGTTGTTGGTTGGGAATCTTTTGCACAAGCATAGGGTGAATGATCCTCATCCTCCTCGATCATGCATTGGGAGAAAAGTCAAAGTTAAGTTTTTAGTTGTCTTTGTTGTGTTAGTCTATTTATTTAGATAATTGATTTTTTGTGTTATTCATTCTTAATTCACCAAGTTGATGTTTAAAGTTTTATATATATTCGGTATATAATTCATGTGGAAAAAATCCTATAATATTGTGTAAAATAATTTATGGAAAATATGTGCATTATTAATTCTAAGTAAACAGAAGTGTGTTAAAATATTTAAATATGTCCAGTGTAACTAGTTCTTAATGTTTTAATGTTGAAATAATAATATCCTTGAAAGAATGTCATTTTATGGATTAGCCTTCTTTTAGAAGTGATTGGTGTGTAAGCTTATAGTTGAATATAGGTGATTGGTTGTAACTAAAATATCCACGATGAATAATTTAAGGATAAGTTAATTAAATTTTATTAATGTGTTAAATGTATGGAGATAGAGGTAAGTTAACAAATACTTTCTGTAAGGATCTAGTTATGTAGACAATACTAAATAAATTATATTAAAACTTTAATATATATTTCTTTTCTTTGATTTTGTTTTTAAATGTGTTTAAAATATATAATAATATTTTAATTTTTGTTTTTACATGTATTTAAAATATATAATAATATTTTAATTTTAGTGTTTAATTATTTTTATTATTCTTTAAATTAAGAAATAAATTTATTTAAACTAAAAAATATGTCAAATTGGTAATATTGTACTTTATTATATTTCATATAGAAATTTTTAAATAATTTTTTAATTTTATTTTATTTTAATATTTTATTTTATTTCTAATATTAATTTTTATTTCTTTTCGTGTGATTTTGATTACTTAGATGCCATTGGCTCATAGTTTCTTAGATTAAATGTTTGCCAAACAAACGTCCAACAAATCAGAGTGCATTCAAACATACAAAAAACATTTATTTATTTTTTAAAATTTTCTTAAATTACTTTGATTAATCTTGATTTATTTAACAAATATAAAGCAAAATTATAAAAAACTAATTTTAATTTTTAATTAATTAATTAATATTTTTATTTAATAATAAATATAATAAAAATTAGAAAAAAGTGGAAAAAACTAATATTATACTTTATTATATTTTATATTTAAACCTTATATATATCCTTTAATTGTGTTTAAAATATATAATAATATTTTAATTTTAATGTTTAATTATTTTTTAAAATTAAAATAATAAAATTTAATTAAAATAATAAATTTCACAATTTAAATTTTGAAAACTGATTCCTTGCTATAGTTTGTATTGCCCGAATCTTGTTTTAGTTTGCTTTTGTGTTTAGACTATTAATCAATAAGTTGGTTGTTTGTGTGGTTGTACATTTTAATCAATAAATTGTTTGTTTGTGTGGTAATTGTTACAATGTTCAACAGATTTTGGTTTTAGAAAATATTAATGAACTAATAGTTAAGCGTCTCAGTTAGAATGGTTGATATTTCAAGTTACTTTTCCCTTTGGTAGTAATATTTGTTAAATAAACACACTTGTGAGGGCACAATTTATTCTTCTAGAGATTAGTTAGAAAAGTAGATTGTTATTCTTTTTTTTTTTGGTTTAAGCTAGCCCACCTTTTAGGTAGCTCCGTAGGTTTTAGCCCTAAAATTAAGCCACCTTAAATGTAACTCATAGATGTAACCGTTTTGATATTAACCTTCTAAACTACTCTTGTCATTTTTTAGGGTTTAGAAGACCTAGAAAAACATGATTTATCTTACATGTCTAGAAAATAATGCCTTTGTAAATATATAAAAAAATGTAGATATCCTTATAAAATTTGCAGTCATTCTATTATAATACATGTATGTTTTCTAATAAGGTTTTTTGGTGGTTTTTTTTCAGGTTTTGCATGTAATGTTTTTATGGTCATTGGATTTGAGATATAAGGTAGGGAATTTATCTTGTAACTTTATTTTTTCCTTTTTTTTTTGTTCTAGGTAGCCGCATCTGTGACTTTCCTGTAAGGAGCTTTTGAATGTATTGCGTTAGAAGTAATTCATTTTTGGGTGAGTTTTCTATCATTTCTATTCTAATTGCACTAAGCCCTATGGTTCCATATTTGGAACCATGGCTCTGATACCATTATGTAGTGCTCTCCCTTCTCTAAGGGCACAAAATAAATTACTAAGTCAATTTGGATGTACAAAAACACATTTAGAGCATGGTTTAATAATAATTTGAGAATTGTTTTGCAACAATGTTTTGTTACAGTTTCTGTCTTTTTAGGATTTTCATTCATATAAAAGTATTCTAAAATTTCCATAATGAAATATTTTCAGCAGATCTAGAAATTGTGTTTCACATGCAATGTTTCAATCATGGTTTATTTTTGCATTAACATTTATAAATGTAAATGAATAATCAGATTTGTACAAGTAGAATACCTGGATAACATAGAGTTGCAGGTAGTTCATGTAGCTCCTGCAGTTCCTTTTTACCAATCCTTAGTGACCAAACCTATAGAACCACCCTGCTAACCAACTCTTATCATGTTGGCCCTACGAAACCAATGGCTTTCCTAGCCTTCAAGCCCACAAACCGATAATCCCGAGTGCATCTTTCTATAGTAGTATTTTCCATAGATCAATAGTGCAATATCACCAAACCAGTTTCTTTTAGTTAACCCCCTCCTTAACCTTTGAGTCCCCCCCTCCTCAAAAAATTTGAGTTGTACCCCTCCTCGACATCCCACCTTTTCAAAATCCATCTAACTCACATAATCTCCTTTCGAGAACACCCCCCCTCCCCAAAAAAAAAACCAAAAACAAATCCCCTTCCTCTTCCATGCTACCTTGCCTTAATACTCATTTTCCTCCTCCTGCCTTCATTCCTACCATGTTACCTTGCCTTAATACCCATTTTCCTCCTCCTGCCTTCATTCCTACTCCACTGCCTCTCTTATAATGTTTCAGGATTATAAATCATTAATACTCTTACACTATTCAAGATATTTAATAATGATCCAATGTGGTTATCCGATTCATGGTTGTCTTGAGAAGTTAAATACTTTAATGCTTAATCAAGTTGGTACTCCTTGAGTTGACATTTATGTTTATTTATTCGTAGAATTATTACTACTTGCATGTTTACATAACTTTTATTTTAATGGTAATTAAATGCATTGCTTCAATATTTAATGGTGTAGAAAACATAATAATTATCTTGAATTTCATGGGAGGATGTTTACGTTCTGGTTACTCAATCTAATTTGAGTCAATCATCATGTTTCAGTTTTCAAAATAAAGATTAAATAATCATTAAAGTGGATAATATAATAATATTAAGTGACACAATCATATTTCATTTGGTTAAACCTCTAATAACAATGATAATAATATATATTTTACCAATCATGTAAAACAATTTGGAGAGTTAAATAATTCTTTTAATCTTAATCAATGCAACTTAGGTGTATCTAACAATAGTTATAACATTATTAACTTAATAATAATCAATAATAATAATAATAATTACTATTAATGGTGAATAATAATAGTAACATTAATTTGTTTAATGGATAAGTAAATCGGTATGAACATAGTATCTAATTTATATTAATTAACAAGGTACCCGTAATGGGTTAATTAATCATGCTTAACAGTTAGACAAGACAATTCATTATTGTTAATGTTCTTTCTATGAAACCTTACATTGACGATACTTTTAATTGACGACACTTACATTAATCGTTTATTATGATGTTTACAAATACAGACTAACTCACTCATTTTACACGTTAACAGCTTAACTATTCATTGTACCTAAGTTGATTGATACATTCTTAACTAAGTTACCTATGACATTTAGACCATTATTTAGGCGTGACAAGTTTCTTGTATATCGATACTATCGTACATGTACAAGGTGTGCATGTGTGTCCAACGTATGCACAGATCGGATATGCACTATAAACAAACACCATCTTGACTATGCATACCTTCTAACTAATAGTAGTAATCTCTCACTCATAAAGAGAAAGCATATATATAATTACTTTAACATTGTCAGTTATTTAACAATTAATCCCCTTTTTATGATTTAATACTCATATATTTGTGTACTTGTTAAGTTATTCAGTCAAGACAAAGATGGGTACCTACTACTACTAACTCAATATCAAGGAATACCAAATCCTCAATAGTACTAACTAACACATCTTGGACCATCCTAACCTACGTTTGCATCCTCCCTATCCTTCCTCTGCTAGTATAGAAGTGGATGTCGGCTTCACCGACCTGACCACATAAGGACTTGAGAGCAATATCGTCTACTGAACAACGGACCTCGCCTCTCTTAGCAGGCATCCGACCATCGTCATCCCAAAAACTTGGGGAGCATGTCTCAACACGACCCTCCCATGGCCTAAGGTATCATAGAAACATAGGGTGGAACATACACCCATCCCTCTCAACATCCTGGGTCTATACCCTATCAAAACCATACTGTGCTGCTATCAGGATTATGGGAATGTGTCATCCTATCATCAATTTGGTAAATAAGGATTTTTGCGAAATAGGTATTACATCACACTTCATATCAAGTATCTGATTATTACATAGCCCGTGTGTCCTGCGGATTAGTACTTTGCAAACATATATTTATAACAATGTTTACATTCAATCATGAGTTGGTATATATTATCATCATCATTTCTTTTTATCACATAAAATGATTAAATTGATCACATCATGGGTTGGTATCCATGTACCACATCATATATATCACATTTCATCAAGGATGACCATTAAACATACATTGCCATTAATAAAGAAAGGAATATCATGAAAAATACAAAATAGTAATCGCATAAACATAATCATAGTATCAACATAAGCATAGTAACATCACAAACATAGTAGCAACATATAATCAGGTCTCGAAAACATAGTTTACTCACTCTATCTTTGTCCAACAGATAATAGGCAAATACAGTGCAGTATGTTTGGCTAATAAACATGCCTAGTCAAACTATGGGGCGTTACGTAAATTTCAAAACTGATCACAATGATTAATTTAATTCATTTGACATAACATTTATTTATTTTTTTAAATTTTCTTAAACTGCCTTGATTAATCTTGATGTAACAACCCCTTTGCTACTCCTATTCTTCGGTAATGGAAAAATACAAGGCAAATGCAAATGTACAACTTTATGGCAAGAAACTCAAGGTCGGTAAAAGCACTGTAAGTAATGTTATTTATTTTTCCTAAGTTTTGAATTGTTTTGGTAGGCTTAGGAGACTAAGGACTTGAGTTAATTGAACCATTGTGGCTTGAATCCACTAGGGAGAGGGTGAATGGCTATGAAGCCATGAGTTGGATAACCAGTATTATCTTGGTGCTTTGGGCATTTGAATAGTTTTAACTCATTTTGTTGGTCTAAAACCTCTTAGGTATCATCCTAAGTTCAAGTAAGTCTTGAATGAACTAAGTAGATTTTACCTGCTAGTCAACTAAGTAGCTTTTACCTACTAGTCATAAAGCCTTTCTTTGATTTTGTTATTAAATATTATTATTATTGAACTATTATCAATTATGCATATCTACAAAAATATATATATGTATAAACTAAATTTTTACCTAGAGAAAAAAGGTGACCTCTTTAGAAGGAAACCAAACCAAATAGCTTATGTAATTGAATGATTATTATCAAAAGAAAAATAAATTGTTACTTAAGTTTTGGTTAAAAAAAGAAAATAATTTATTTAAAGATAGCTAAGATTGCATCGAAAGGAAATCCATCCCATTATAAAGTAGATTAAATAAAAAAATACACATTGAGTATGTATTTATTATTATTTATCAAAAAGACCAAAAAACATCTATTAATAAATATTTATAAAGAAATAGAAAAACATTAAAAATTCTACCATACTCGTTTCATGTATGGTACCTTTACCATATATTAATAAAGATTTTAATAGATTTTAATAATATCATTAAATATATTAATGATTTTATTATAATATCTTATAGATGTTTACCAATTATTTATTTATAGAGGGAAGACTCTCTTTAATTATATCTCGCAATTATTGGTATTATTATTTATATATTTATGAATATTGAGAAAATCGTCCACCTCTCGTGAAAAGAAGGCCATATTATATATAGTACGGTGCAAATAGCATTCCAATAGTGAATTAGATGGGTGGTCCCGAATTCTTTTTGTGATTATGCTTATGATAGAATGACCAAGACTATGCTTGTTGCTTTTAGTCAACTTGCCTTTGGGATTGTAAGAAAAGGAAAGCATACTTCCTTTTTGCCTGATATATTTATTGTATGTTAAGAGAAAGATGACCTTTATGGATAGAGGACCGCTCTCTTCTTTCTTCATTTCTATTTCCTTTGGTAAAAAATAATTAATATATATATATAACTTTCTTATAACTATTTTTGCATTTGAGAAATAATTAACTATAATATTGAAATACATTGTCAATCTCTTCATTATATTGTAGGTTGAGTCTCCCAAGAACTTAGGTGATTTGTGCGATACCTGTGTGATAATCAACCCTTATCTCTTGACATATCTAAGAGAAAATGTGGGCGTTCCCACCAGAAGAATGCTTCCAAGTTGTACTTAGATAAATGATAATTACCATTAATTAGAGGTGAAGCTTTTGCCCCAGGAGAAAACTGACTTTGAATAAGAAAATATATTTTCCTATGGTCTCATAGAAGAAGCCAACCTTTTTCTTACGTAGTCTAAGTATTTGATGTTTAAGAATGCAACTTCTCTTTGGATTCTTGAAATATAGATAGTCTTGAAATAACTACAGATATATTTTGATGTGAAACTTTTTGTGGGGTAACCTGTACATGAAGACAAAGACTTATTTTGGGAAAGAGAGTGTAATTAAGATCCAAGTCTAATTTAGTAAATTTTATTGTAAAGCTCTTTGCTCGAAGTTAAATCCAAGAACTCAAAAAGGCAAAATCTCTTAGTAAGTTATTAAGCGGTTGGAACTTTATTTATTCAAATAAATATATAGAGTTAAGAGGTAGAAATTTAAAAGTTGGAACTTTATTAAAAGTTGATTGTATAAAGCCAAAGGGTCCCTAGTGTTTGGACAAGTGAGAGTTGAAAGCTTCCTTTAGTTAATTATAGTTGAACTCTAATAGTTTAAAGGACAATAATCTCATTATGTTACATTTTGTTGAAATTTTACAATTAGTTAAAGTGGTTACTTGAGAAAAATGTGAGTGTGGTGGTGAGATTGAAACATTAGGAGGGAAATGCCTCCTTATGATGGCATTACTTTTATTTATTGTATTAATGAGGGCATAGCCTTTGTGTAATTGTTTAGTTATAGTTTAACCATCTATATATTAGAGAACTATGAAGTTTCCTTTATTTTAGATGTAAGAGTAAAGATAAACTATGGTTATTTGTGGAGCCCAAGTTAATATCATGAAAAGGTCAATGAGATTGTATCATATGAAACTTTGAAAGAGTAGAAAATAAGTCACAGCGGATGTCCTGCAGATTGTATCCCTTCCTATATTTTAGACAAAATAATAAAGAGGCTAAGAAATTCATAGTGGATGTAGCCCAATTTTTGGGTGAATCGTGTATATTTGTGGCTCTCTTGTATATGTTTCTTATGTGTTTTATTCATGCACTTTGTCTCAAGTTATTTCTTTGCAATTCTATATTTCTAATGGAATATACACTTTATAAAGAGTAGGTTATTGTATATAAGGGATGGAATATAAAATTGAATGATACATGTTATTTAAATATTTTACTTATATGGGTTATTGAATGATAGAAAGTACTTGCTATCCCTCTTATCTAATTAAAAATTAGAACTTTGCACACTGGAAGCATGTGGATGGTGATGTTACGAGGAAAACTAAATTAATAGTATAGTATTATCTTCAATGTATGATGGTTAACATATGAATAATAACTCTTCGTAGATGGTTATGATATAATTGAATGATTACTTTCTAAATACACCATACTTTAAGAGAACCAACATAAGTTTCGAGATGATTCATAAGCCACTTATGTTTTATTTAAAGTTATATGAATAAGGGAAGGTTATCGATTAAGGTAAGTACTTTACATACAAAGAGGTAAAATAATTTGTATGTTACGATAACTTAATTAATTTAACTGTTTAAACTAATCCATTTACATGTGTTTTGTTAGAAGACAAAAGGAAATTTATTCCCCATTTCCCAAAATAGTAATGAGGGAATTGGGTAAGTTATAGAAGAAGAATAAGTTCACTAGAGGGATAATAGTAGCTCGATTGTGAAGAAATATTATATTTGGGTTTTATTATCTTATCTATTCTCGGGATCTTTGTGTGAAAGAGATTTAGCTCTTCATTGTACTAGATTGACATTATACTAACTGACTGAATCTATACTGAATAAGTTGTTGCTTTTTCTTCCCTTTAAGTGTTTCCCAAAGGAAAAATCTTTGTGTCTCTTTTGTATGTTATGATTGTCTATATTTCAGTGATCCTATTGCTTATAATTATGATATGATAGAATTTGTTTAAAGATCTGACATAACTATAATTCAAGGAAAAATTCTAACACCAAGATAGACAAATTTCTTATGAGCTTGGGTTTCAGCAAGAGTGAAATAGATCCTGAGCTTTATTACAAGGTTTTGGATGGATAACCAGTGATATTACTACTATATGTAGATGACCTATTTCTCACAGGGGACCAGAAGCTCATAGATGAGTGTAAGACGAAGCTTGCAGCATAACATAAATGAAGGATCTAGGTATGATGCATTACTTCTTCGGATTAGAAGTGTGGTATAAATCAGATGAGATTTTTCTCAACCAAAGAAAATACATAGTAGAGATCCTGGAGATATTAGGGATGATGGACTATAACCCATGGCCACACCAATGGTGACGAATCTAAAGTTGGTGAGTGACTCTTCTTCAGATCTGGTGGATCCCACAATGTACAGACAGATGATCAAATCCTTGATGTATCTTGTTAACACCAGACTAGACATATGATATCTAGTGAACCCTTTGAGTTAGTACATGGTTGATCCAAGACATGTACATTTAATAACAGTAAGCCCTGTTTTGAGATACTTAAAGGGTACAGTTGGATATGGAATCAGATATTTATCAGACAATGAAGTGAAATTGAAAGGGTGTGCACACTCTAATTTGGTGGGAAGTACAATGGACAGGAAAATCACATCATAATATTGCTTCAGCTTGGGATCAACCATGATCTCATGGTCCAGTAGGAAATAGACATTTGTTGCACTCAATACTGCATAGGAAGAGTACATAGTGGCTAGTGTCACTAGCCATGAAGCAATATGGCTCTGAAAGTTACTTGCAAGGTTATTTGATCAAGAGTTAGAGACTACTTGGATCTACTATGATAACCAAATTTATGTGAAGCTTTCAAATAATCCAGTGTTTTATGACAAGTTGAATCCTATAGAGATAAAAATACCACTATATCTGATACATGGTGCAAAGGGGAGCAATGAAGATCCAATACATATCCACAGATGAGCAAATTGTCGATATACTTACCAAGCCTATGTCTAAAGTAAAGTCTAAGTACTTCTGGGACAAGCTTGGTGTAGACATAATGAATCCCCTCGCTGAGAGGGAATGTTGATGTTTCTTCATGAGCAGTAGTGGGTAGGAATTCCCCTCCCCCCCCTCCCCGCCATTTCGTCATGTGGTACATTACTCGGGAATTTTCCCCATCAGCAAGTCATGTAGTCGTACATGGCTTAGACACCAATAAGTCATGCAGTAATACCTAACTCAAACATTGGTAAGCCATGTAGTGGTACATGGCTTAGATATTGGTAAGTCATGGTACATGACTCAAACAACCAAGGGTTGTAGTATCTCTTATAGAGTGCACCCACATGAGCAAAGACATATTCAAGAACTCAAATGACTATCAAACAATAGTCTAGTTCTCTGAGACTATCGGTGACTATCAGAACTCAATTGAGTTATAGTCAATTCTATTGGGGAACAATCAAACATCTTGGATAGGTCAGATAGCCATATACGTGGCTAGAGGGGTACAATGAGATTAAAAAGAAGAAAGAATCCACTTGGAAGTGGTTAGGCCCTAGAGAACGTCACGAAAGATGGAAATCTCACAAAGAACTTCTCTAGACCATACATGATTCCAGAAGTTGACAAAAAGAAGTCAACCAAAATAAAAGAATAAAAGGAAGAATAACAATAGTCCCGAAGAACATTGAAGAAGAATGTCCAAAAGACAAGTCATGTTGAAGATCATGTAATAAGAATACATTCCTCACTAAGTGTGAGTGCTGATTTTTATGTAGCGTCGAAATGTATTCTTAAGAAGTCCCAAAGAAAGTAGAAATAAATGAAGAGTGTGAAACTAATCCAATGAAATGGGTAAATTGACGCTAGAAGGAAAAATGACAAGTTAGCTTGGAAGGTAAATAAAATATAAATAAAATTCAAGTCAACCTAACTGCGGAAAATTTTAGTGAAAAGAACAATATAAATAAAGTGTTTCCACACTTAATTTTATCATCACGTGCATCTCTCTCTCTCTCTCTCAAGTGGTGTGCACTTCTCTAGGAGGACAAGTGAGGAACACACAAAGCATAATCTTTGGGGATATAATACTGCACCTACTTAGAGGTCATTATGTATATTTCTTGTATATCATTTTTTTTTGTAACTAGTCCTGAGTACTAGATTTGATATTGTATCTTGTTGAAGAATCTTATCTAGAGAAGTTTCTAGGTTTTCTTATGAGAGGATTTTCCCAGGGTAAAAAATTTGTTTACTGTGGATGTGTTTCTTTCAATGATCCTTATATGCATGTAGTTTATGTTTATGTGATAGAAAAGTGTTAAAAAGTTAAAAACATATAAAATCAACACCTAGGAGATTCTTTGTCCATTCTCTCATATTATTGCAAGATTATTTTCCCATTCTTAGCGATTCTCAACATATTATTTATATATTCTTCCAAATATTTTTAAAAGACGCCTAAGATATTATTTTTCCATTATCAAAGGTTACCATGAAATTTTTTATCCATTTTTTAGTATTCTTAATGATCCCAATGAGAGTTTTCATCCATTATTTGTCGATTTTTTTGTCCAAATCCAATTTTTCTATGAGATTTTATGTCCATTCTTAAATATTCTTATGAGATATTTGTCCATTAACCAAGAGATTCCTTGAAGAGTTGTAAGATATTCTTAGAAAGTATTTATCCATTCTTAGTTATTCATAAGAGATTATATATTCATTCTCGAGAATCTCAAAGGTTGATAATACATTTTACTAATGAACCTTGTAGAATGACCCGACACATGTGACCCTTTTCTTGCACAACATAATTATGCACATGTAACATGTGGATCACTATTTCAACTACAAATATGGGTATATATTCTCAAGCATGCCCGTGAAAAATTATTCCCAAGGGAATTCATATTTCTCAACATTCTTTCATATTGGACACAAACCTTTATGTCCCTAAGTTTGACACCCAAATTGACGACATGTAAACTCCTTGAAGAATACCCTAGAAGCTTAATGAAAAACTTACTCTATGTTGGGCCTAGGGAAAGGAAAGCAGAATTCACTTAGAATTCTGCCTATGTATGGAGAAGAGCCAGAGAATAAGAAAAGGATCTACGACAGAGGCAGTGACAGGAAGAAAAAAGAAGGAAGAGGCAGTGACAAGAAGGAGGAAGAAGGAAGATGCGCAATAGAAGAGGAAGTCGCGACAAAAGGAAGGAATACGACAAGGAAAGGTGCGACGGAATAATAGTACTAGAAGGTGTGCAAGTGGTATAACAGATGGAAAATGATAGTAGAGCATGAAGAATAAAAAGTGACAGTTCAGGAAGATCATGGGATGAGGTTGGCCAGAGTCGGCAGAAGCCGCACGTATGAAAGCATATTTGTAAGTCATGCCATCAGTGCCTACTATTGTGTGTTGCGAGAATAGGAAAGCCAAGAGTCTATAAAATGAGAAACCCAAGCTGTATGTGGGTTAGATTCTCCATTGTTATAGTCTTATCCTCTCCATTGTTATCTTCTCTCTATTTGTTGTATGTTAGTTGTTGCTAAGTGCTTTTGAGTTGAAGAATTTTCAGTTGAGTGCGTTGAAGTGTAGGAGAAGTTGAGTCGATCCAGGTTGTGTGTGGATCGTTAGTAGAATCAAGTACAGAGAGAGTAGAAGAGAAGATCAGAGAGCATGAGAGGAAGAAACATTTTGTGTATATAGAGAAGAAGATCCAGAATAGAGTCTGCATCTTAGTGCGCAAACAAAAGGTGCATATAATTCTCATGCCAGATGAAGAGCACCTTTGTGGTTTTTCTCAGATGGGTTTCCACCTTAGCTTATGTGTATATGTGTGAATGTTGAATGTGTTTGAGTCACCTGTATAGATGTTGATTTGAATGAATGATTATATATTTTCTTATGAATGGATGGATGCATATCGGTCACACTGTTATAAGTTGAATACATTTATGTTGCACTGGAATTGTTGTTATATTAGTTGCAAAGGAGAAGTTGGGTTGCAGTCTAACTATTCATAGTAAGCATAATTAATCCACCCATTAGGCATGGTTGAGTGCCTTGATAAATTACTGAGGGACTAGAAATACCCCACCCAACTGTGAAAACCTGGTTCTGGAAGCTACCCACAGAAAGATATCTCGGGTGAGACTACATCAGCATCATAGGTGTTGTCGAGTGGGATTTGATATGTCGAGATGATATCTTGGGATTTGTTGCGCTAAGAAGAATGGATTGAACCTAGATCGAAGGGAAGTAGGATAGAAATCCAACAAATGGTTCCATTGTCGGGACCTGAATCATGTTGGTGAGGGACATGTTTTGGCAGCCGACAAAGCTTGAAATCCAATATTGGGTGGATTTCAAAGCGTTAGAATTCGCACAAGAAGAAAGAAAAGGATCTCGATGGAACCCAACAAAGTAGTTGGGTCGTTAACTCTATAGGGATATCCACAAGATTTTATTTTATGAGTTTCCCATTGTGTTGCATGAGTGGTTGTCTAAGTTGGCAACCCAACAAAGAAACTTCCAAGGAGGAGAACCGATGGAGTAGAATCCTTAGTTGATTCAGTGACTAACAAGTGTAAGCAACCCTGTGTCGAGGGATGTAGATTTTTAGGTAGATATTTTTTTGGAAGGATACATTACTGATTTTGTTGTCGATACAGTTACCTCCTATAGTGAGGTAGAGCGAAAAATTTTCCAAGGACCCCGTGGAAGATATTTGTCATATTTAAAGATGTGGATAAAAATGCGTGTATGTGAGAAAGGTATCCTACGAATGTAACAACTGGAAGTTGTGCACAAAAGGGTGGGTATGTCATAGCAGAATTGTGTGAAAATGGCACAGACTGAGTTGAGATGTTCCCTAGAGATTGTGGAACTAAGCTAGAGGTTGGTTTTTTAAGAAGTGGAAGAAGATTTCGGTCCGGAAAAGGAAGAAAGACAATAACAACAAGATGGACTTGTAGCGTGACCAGAGAAGAAGACTACGAGCTTAAGTCATCCTTGGATTAAGGGTCTTGCGATGAAGAAGAATAATATCAGCTGATATCCGAAGGAGAAGAAGAATCAGAAGAATCAACTAAAGCTCTAGATCCATAACGCGAATATGACACACCTAAAACACCAAGCACATCACCAGAGGTAAGATCTAGACACGTATCTCCAAGTATATTTTTAAATACAATAGTACTAACGCTATGAAGCCGTATGAAATGTGCTTCAGACCCAAGATGAGAACATAAAGAAAGAACAAATGATCACGACTCTACGAGGTGATGCACTAGACTGGTACATGGAATTTTCTATAGTGCCAGTAGGGATTGAACAGAAAACGCTCAACCATATTTGAGTGGGAATGATATATGAGTTTAGAAATACGAATCCTGAGTCACAGTGCATTACTGAGATCAAAGAAATCAAGCAGCTACCTACAAATTTTGTTTGGCACTTTGACCAAAGATTCAAGACATTAATGGCCAAAGTGAGCTTCCAGATGTTGGATGTACAACATAAGGAGTGGTTCATTTCCTCCTTGTTGCCGCACATTCGGATCCCATTGATGCAACTGAAGATTGTGTCGTAGATAGAAACCCTGGAAATAGTAATGAAGCTAGAATCCTCGTCGATTGGAGAAATTGTCGCAAGAATGATGCAGATTTAATCGCATCTAACCAATCTTACGGTGTAGCTCCAGGACATCAAGAAAGGAATGGAAGTTCAAGAAGAGATATGGTGTACAAGATGTAGAATAGACGGACACCATAAGGACAATTTCCCAGCGCTCATGAATCATGTCACAGCAAGGGCGCCAAACTCGATTAACACCCAAGGGATGCCTTGGTGCATAATATGTCAAACTAGAGGCCATAAGTAGAAAGAATGTTTATATTTACATAACATTGTAAGTACACCGGCTAGTCTTTACTGTAAATTTTGTAAGTCAGTAGGACACGATGAGAAGGATTGCATAGCATGTTAGCTGTTGCAAGAAAAGACGATGGATACCTACTTAATGAAAAATGATGAGTAGATGTAAGTTGAACGAGTGCATCCTCGGTATCATCCTGCTCAATATCCACCACCGCAATATCAACAACCACAATATCAATAGAATCAGTATCTGCCACAACAACACTACCCTCAGCAAAGGGGGGTGGAAATTTTCAAGTTTGAGGACAACAACAAGGAGGAGGATTTGGTCGAGGAAGAGGCCAAGTCATATGTTATAACTATGGGAAGCCAGGACACTTTTTGCAATATTGACAAAGTCCTATGAAAACATGTACATATTGTAAATAATTTGATCACACAATCTAATAGTGTCCGCAATTGATTGTGAAATGGCAAGCTAAAAATGTGGGAAATACCAATCCTATGCAGAACCCGTACTCCAACCCCAACCAAAACATTCAGATGATTTCTGCTAAGCCGAGAGAACCAAATATCATTTTTGTTATAAGAGGAGGTGTTGCAACAGGAGTAGAACAAGAGACACGACATGGACAACCACAAGTGCGACCTGCAGCACAAAATAAATCCCCGTTAGATGTACAGAAGGAGAAGGAAGTCTTCTTGGATGTGCGACCCAAGTTTGTTGATGCCAATTAAGAGTCAACATCTACACAAGTAAAGACAATGCCCAAAAGATTTGAATAATTACTCTAGAAGCAGCCAATGAAAAAGGTTAGTAAGCTTAAATATTTTTTCAAAATTTGTCTAGTACTAATCCATGATAGAGATGTTGTCGTAGAATTGACAGCACTCATAGAAGAAACTCTAGAAGAAATGCGACCTAAAAAGAGGGTTAACCATATCGGGAAGAGATTAAAAACTGAACGAGAACTGCGAATGACTACGTAGATAGGAGATTATGATATGGACTATATCATTTTAGACCTGGGCTCTCATGTTAATATCTTAACAAGATAGACATGGGAGAGAATGAATAAGTTGTGACTAGATTGGTCTCCCATTCAGCTAAGGCTAGTGAATCAGTCGAAGGTTCTACCCATTGGACGACTAACCCAAGTACCTGTCGAAATAAAAGTCTAAGGACATACGCAGACTTTGAAGTCATAGATATTGTTGATAATGCAAACCCATATCCTGACTACTGGGGATTGATTGGGTGATAGATAATCATACCATAATTAATTTTAATAAAATAATCTTTTCATTTGAATATTCTGAGATAATAGTGGTGGCACCAATTGACTTGCTTGGAGGGCAAAGATATGTTGAGCTAGTAAACAATGAAGGCCAAGGTAATTAACTGGGTTAGCTATATAATATCGTGTCTTCAATAGATGATTATATAAACCCAATAGTTGATGGAAAGCTGAGTTGGTAGAGTGTAAGCTCTTCCACATCCAATTCAAGCGATGCATTAGAAAATTAGCAGAACTGGCTACATGAAGTCTCCATGCGAAGATGCACAATAATAACAAGATTTGTGCGATGGGTAGGAGCCAAGGAAAGTGAGTTGCTTATAAATGAAGTTTTACCCAACCTCACGTCTTTTCTAGTAGATTTTGAAGAAAAAGTTACTGAATCACAACGATTGTCCACCTTGGACTTTGTGTTGAAAGCTATGCCCGTTAGATGGTGGGGTACAGATAAACAATCTATTTGTGAATGGACACATTGTAGAATATTGATGGAGATTAGATTCGAAGAAGAGATCAGTTGTACTGGTCATAAGTATATAGGATTAAAAAATCATGTTGAACATATTGAGCATTGTCGTACGACATGGCAAGAATATCTGCGACAAGAATGGGTTCATCAATTCATACACACATTGGAGATGGTACCAAAAAATTGGTATACATCAGTGGAGCCGCGAAGAGGAACTTTTAAGTGGGAAGAGTTAGCTACAAGATTCACCCATACATTTGAGTTTGCAAGAGAACACCAAACAATTGATGTTGCACTACAGATAATGAAGGAAAGGATATTTGAAGAAATCCTGGTCACAGCCACAAATTTCCATAAATGCAACACGACAATCCACCATTGGATGGAATGTTACAATGTCATAGGAGAACCGAATGATGATGATCGACTCAATGTAAACATACCAGAGTCAAAAGGTATGCACACCGTATTTGGCATTTTCAATGACCAATTTCTAAGTCCACTTAATATTAAGAAAGTAAATATTGGCTCGCCTGAAAATACAAAGTTCACCAATATTGGAGATTATTGGGATGATGAGACTGTGGGGAAGATCACCAGTGTGTTGCATTAATTTTAGTATTTCTTCTCTACAAATTTTCTGAAATGAAAGGAATAGTCTTCGACCTCTGAAAAATGAAGGTACCTTTGAGGCCCAATGCAAAACCAGTCAAGAAGTGACCATACCGATTAAATCTGCAATACAAAGAAAATGTTAAAGATGAATTGGATCGCATGCTAGAGGCAGGCATTATAGAACCTGTTGAAGAATCAAATGGATTAGTCCAATTGTAGTACATGAAAATAATGCCTCGGGTGAAGTAAGAATTTGAGTCGACCTGAGAAAATTGAATGACGTTTGTTTGCATGATCCGTTTCCAACTCCATTTACAAATGAGGTACTGGAGAATGTCGGAGGACAAGACATGTACTCTTTCAGTGATGGATTTTCGAGTTACCATCAGATTAGAATTGCAAAGAAGGACCGACACAAGACTACCTTTGAGACAAAGTGAAGTTGTTTTCAGTATACGGTAATGCCCTTTGGACTTAAGAATCCTCCTGTGATTTTTTTCATAATTGTAGTCGTTTCCTTTAAACATTGTATACATAAAATTATTGAAGTCTACTTTGATGTCTGGACAGTATTTGGCCTTGTAAAAGGCCATATATAGAGCCTAAGAATTATGTTGGAACATTGCAGCCAGTATCAAATTTCTCTGAATTTGAAGAAATGTATATTTTGCGCACCTTTTGGAGCTCTGTTGGGCCATGTGATCTGTTGCGATGGAAAGTTGGTTGAGCCAAAAAAAGTTGCTCTCATCCTTGACCTATCACCGCCCACTACAATTAAACAGTTAATAAAAACACTAGGACACATTGGATAGTACTACATGAAATTTATCAAAGGATATGCAGAGGTAACTACTTCGATGGAAAAATTGTTGAATAAGGATACTAAGTATTAATAGACAACATATTGTCAAGAAAGTTCATACAAGCTGAAGAACAAGATGGCTATTGCGCCAATACTTCTGTTTCTAGACTGCCAAAAAGAGTTCCATGTTCACGTCAACGCATAGTCTGTTGCGCTCGGTGTGGTACTGACACATCTTGGTGAAGGATCGATTGATCATCCCATTTTCTTTTCTAGTAGGAAGTTGTCAACTGCACAGAAGAATTATACCACAGCGGAGAGAGAAAGGCTAGCGATGGTATATGCATTGTAGAAATTTAGACATTATTTACTGGGAGGATAATTTAATATCTATACTGACCATTATAGATTAAATTACTTGGTCAATAAGCCATTGTTGGGGGGGGATATCTTACAGTGGCTTCTCCTCTTCCAAGAATTTGATTTTGAAATAATTGTTAAAGTCGATCGATTGAATTTGGGGCTAGACCATCTTTCAAGGATTGAAAGTGGAGGAGAACCTACAAGCCTGGAATACAATCTTCTTGATGTGCAACTATTTTTGATAACCATGTTTGATGATTAGTATAACTATATCATACATTTTCTAAGTATAAGATACACGCCAATTGAACTCAGTGTTGCGCAGAAGAAATAGTTGGTTGTGCGAGCTGCATATTTCTAGTTGATCGTTGGACATTTGTATAAAATGGGTCCTGATGAGATACTTTGGCGCTACGTTTTGGAACACAAGCGCCCCTAGATATTGAATGAGGCACATGCTGGTGTCGCAAGAGGCCACTATGCAGGAAAATATATGGTGAGTAAGATTTTGCAAGCAGGATTATGGTGGCCTGCCATGCACGCAGATGCTCAAGATTATTGTTGTAGATGCGATGTTTGATAAAGAACTGGGAAGTCTTCCTGAAGAGATGAAATTCCATTGGTACCACAGATTACATTACAAGCTTTTGATAAATGGGATATTGATTTTGTAGGACCTATTAGTCCGACATGAAAGTGCAAGGGAGAATGATATATTATTACTGCAATTGATTACCTAACCAGATGGGAAGAAGTAACCCTAGTAAAGGATTGTGCTATTGCGACTGCTGCAAAGTTTTTATTTGAAAACATTGTGACAAGGTTTGGGTGCCCAAATATTTTAATCAGCGATCAAGGTACACATTTTGTTAGTCAATTGATTGAAGAACTTACGGAATAATTTTAGATGCAACATAGAAGGACAATGCCATATCACCCTCAAGAAAATGGAGTTGTCAAAGCATTCAACAAGATTTTGGGAAACGCATTAACAAAGGTTTGCAATGTGCGAAGAGATGACTAGGACCATAAGATTCCTGTAGTATTATGGGCATATTGCATGACATGTAATAAGTTGACAGGTCAGATTCCATTTCAGTTGGTGTATGGGAAAGAAGTTGTCATACCTATGGAATACATTATGTCGAGCCTAAGACTAGTTGCGATCACTGAAATGACAGATGTTGATGTTGTCGAAGACAAATTACTTCAACTAGTGTGGTTGGAAGAAGAACGTTTTGTTGCAGGATTTCACCAAAATGTAGAAAAGAAAAGACAGAAGGTATGGAATGATAGAAACATTAAGAGTAAGAATTTTGAATTTGGGAGTCTTGTTCTGATGTATGAAAGCAATTTTTTTAAGCATCCCAGGAAGATGAAAAATGCATTGGTTAGGACCATATGTTGTTAAGGAAATCATTGATGGAGGAGCAGTGAAGTTAGAAAAATTAGATGGTACAGAGGTCAGAGGACTCGTCAATGGGAGTCGAATAAAACCATATTTCGATAACTGCGACTTCGTTGCATAAAAAATAAAAATAAAGAGAGAGAAAAAGAGAAAAGAAAAAAGAAAAAAGTAAATAAGAGAAAAGAAAGAAATATGAGACAAATGTACGATCACAAACTGTTAGTCTGTCACGGAGATAAGTGAAGTTTTGTAGACTTGGCATCTTTCCAAGGTCAAAATTCTGAGCGAAGACAATTCATCTATCACAAGAGCAGAACCCTATTAAAACATAAATGCAAGTTGTAAGGAGTGTGACAAGACACTTAGTGAGTCGCACAAGAAAGCGACTCTACCAAATGAAATAAATTAGGTCACAAGTAACGCGATGTTGGCACATGAATGAAGAGACTTGCTGACTGGACCATTGTCAGTCATTAATTTTGAAATATCGAAATAATTTGGCGGTGTGCTTTATGGTCATGTCTTCCTTAATGATAATAAATTCCCCCGCAAGTGCCAACTAATTGTCGACATGCTAAGAAGTTTCCTTAAAATTATTTAATCGACGACCCATGGGATTGAAAGGATGGATTCCTTTTTATTTGAATTCCCATGCGTGTGAAAAAAAGTTGTCAGAAATTGTTGTTTGATATCAAAATTCATGCCCAAGCTCAGTTTTATTCTGTTTACATGAGCGAAGATCGATTATTGTCTGCAACTTCAGGAGTCAAAGCAATTTCATGATAATTTCGATATCGAGTACTAGTCCAGCAGTGGAAGTTAAATTTGGACCTGCATCACCCACACAAATTATGGAATATATTGGAGGATATGTTCCACCAATGCAATAGCCTATTCGGGTTGTTGGTAAAGTTCCACTTTAGCCCTCCAGAAAACCCAGAGCAGATGTACCAGGACCCTTAGTGTTTTCAAATGGAAAGCATACAATGAAGAGGAAGAGAAAGGAAAAACCAATAAAAATTCCACCAGTCCCCGATAAGGAATAAGTCTCGAAAACCATAACCCTATTTCCACCATATATCCCACCAAGACGGGAAGACGCACCAAAGGTCAAAATTCCATCCAATATTTGAGCCCCGCTGGTAGCACCCAAACTGCTAAATGGAATTAAGGTACTGCAGAACATTATGACAAATTTGTAGAAGTTATCCTTTGATGACCATGACATGAAAAAATTGAGAGACTTTGATAGAAATAACTACGTGAAACTAGTAAAGGAAACGCCCAATTCACCAAACTATTTTGTTCCAATGGAATGGGTGAAAGGACTTGACCAGGCTAGCCTATTGTAATTTTTGTTCATGCCACACTTTGTTCAAAGCACAGAAGTGAACACCTATGTGAAACAGATGCTAGTAATATTTCATGGAGGATACTTATGGCTAGATAAATCATAATTGGTCGATGTCGACCTCATTTCAATAATTACAGGCCTTCCGCAAGCAGGAGTAGACCCAGTGTCATTTTTAAAGAAGGACAAGGACCCAGTGATGATCATGAGAGTCAAGGATAAGTATGATTTGATTAGGGCCAACAGAGGGTTCCTAATTTTGTCCATTAATTACACTATTGCTCGCTTTGCTATGAAGATATTGTCTTGCAAAATGTTTCAAAAATTGCGACTAACCCAATGTACCGCGAGTGCGGTTGCTTTAGCCAAACTCTGTGCAAAGGGAGTTCATATTAATTGGTCACAATTTTTGTTGAACGAATTGTTACAAGACGTGGCTAAACCACGGGAAGAAGGTAGGGCTTTCCACTATGCATGGTTATTGATTTTAATTTCATTTGTTGTTTGGTCCGACTCAGCGGACTACCAGCCAGTAGATCTACCTATTACTTGCAGAGGAGAAAAATACCAAAACCTCTGGTTCTCACAAGACAAGAACAGGAAGACAGACAGTAATATTGAATTTTTCACACATGGAGAAGACTTGAGGCATAAGCTGAAGAAATAGGTACGACTTCATGATTACATTGTTTCCCATTTTTTCTAAATCATCAGGCTTCAAATTGGCCCACATTATGTTGTCATGCAACTATGACAAGACCCATATCGTCAATGGTTGGTGACACAATTTATAATGATGGAAGAAGAAGTGGAAGCCATTACCAATGAATGACCAAAAAAATGGCTCCTACCTATTTCAGAAGCACAAATAGTGGATGAGGACTTGGCTCAGGACAAAATCCCATCACAGGACCACCAAGAAAAAGAGTCAGACAAGAGTGATTCCATCTTGACTCCATCGGATCCACCGTTGGAAGAATAGGGAGATCAGGAAGAAGCAGAACAAAGGGAGCCTAATCGCAAGAAAAGGAAGGTTGATAAAAAACCCAATACCTTCAGTATGGATGGGGAAGACTTGGCATCGTTAAAAGAAGCACTACAAGAAGTTACGCAAGCAATTTTTCAAGACATAGGCAGGTGACAGACCAAGTTAACAACTAGTATTACAGAGCGGTTGAACATACTCTGTAAAGCTGACGAATAGGTTAGATTTGCAGTAGATCATATGCCTCAGGAAGCTGAGTAGTAGGACGAAACCGTCCCCTCCGGAGCACCGGAACCTCAAATGCCAAAACCGGTTCAACTTATCACAGTGCAAGTCAGAGCAGAAGTACTAGATCTGGGAACCCCATAGTTTAATGATGTGGCCAAAAGAATAGGCCATGTAACTATATTTTTCACAGATGCGACTTACTGAAGTATATGCTTTACAAAAAGATGCAGTTGTGGAAATCAAAGTAAGATAAATTGCCTTGGTTAAGCAAGAAAAGAGAACTGAGAAGTTTGTTAACAAAATAAAGGCAAAGATGAAAAATAAAAAGCAGAAAGAAAAGCATGGGAATAAAAGAAGATTAAGCTTGATGATGCTATAATTCTATCCTGCACAAATCTTAATGATGTAGAAATTACATAAAAAATGGTTATGGAGGAAAAAGTTATTTGACTTGGCAAGATAGCGGCTGACCTTCGGAAAAAGGTCACAGAACTTGAAGAGCAAGTGCAACCAAGCACACCCCCAGAGGTGTTGGAGGTAAGAAGATAGACATCAACTGAGGATGTGAAGAAAATAGAAGAAGCGGAAGTCACATGTGCTAATATTGTCAACCAAGTCTCTTGTGCTTGGGAAGCATTGATGGATGTGGAATCATAGAAACTTGCAAACAAGCTGACTATAGTTGAAGAAAATATTACCTAGATAAGGAATGAGCTGAAGTAGCTACCCTCAGCACCAAAAATGGCTTAGGAAACGAAGATGAGGAAATTGCAGCAGAAAATAACATTGCACACCCGAAACAACAGGAAAGAACAGACAAGGTTGTAGAGTTAAAGGCTGAAGCTAAAAGGATTACAGGAATTCTTCAACTTGTACATCAGAAGGTGCGAGAAATATTTGCATCGGTAGAGAAGGTAATGTCAGAATATGTCAATTCCGACCTTGTGGAGAAATTGCAGAAGACAGAGGAAGAAGTGTGGCTAGAAATAGAGAGAGTAGCGAAAATCATGGAGTATTTTCACAGTAAATCCGACACAAGTAAAGAAATGGAGGAATAGATTTGAGTGGCTCAGGACGATCCACAGGTGAGTGTTGGGGGCCTATTGGGCCTAAGGAAAGGAAAACAGAATTCACTTAGAATTCTACCTAAGTATGGAGAATATCTAGAGAAGAAGAGAAAGGAGTTGTGACAAAGGCAATGACAGGAAGGAAGAAGAAGGAAGAGGAAGTGACCAGAAGGAGGAAGAAGGAAGATGTGCGATAGAAGGAAGGAATGTGACAAGGAAAGGTGCGACAGAATAAAAGTACCAGAAGGTGTGAAAATGGTATAACGAATGGAAAATTACAATAGAGAATGATGGCCAGAAAGAGACACTTCAGGAAGATCGTGGGAACGAGGTTGGCCAAATTCGACGGAAGCCGCACATATGAAAGTAACTTTGTAAGTCAGGTTGTTAGTGCCTACTGTCATGTGTTTCTAGAATAGAAAATCCATCATGTTGGCTAAATGAAGAAAGTCAGTTGAGAAAGAGACATGTAAAGCGTATGTAAATATTCTATAAAAGGAGAAACCCAAGTTGTATGTGGGTTATATTCTCCATTGTTAGAGTCTTAGCCTATCCACTGTTAGCTTCCCTATATTCGTTGTATGTTAGTTGTTGCTAAGTGATTTTGAGTTGAAGAATCAGCAGCTGAGTGCACATAAGTGTAGGAGAATTTGAGTCAATCCAGGCTATGTGTGGATAATTTGTAGAGTCAAGTAGGAAGAGAGTAAAAGAGAAGATCAGAGAGCATGAGAGGAAGAAAGAGTTTCTGTAGATAGAGAAGAAGATCCAAAATAGATTCTGCAGCTTAGTGCATAGACAAAAGGTGCATATAATTCTCATGATAGATGAAGAGAACCTTTGTGGTTTTTCCCGAATGGGTTTTGACGTTAGCTTCTGTGTATATTTGTGAATGTTGAATGTGTTTGATTCACCTGTATAGATGTGTCTTTGAATGAATGCTTATATATTTTCTTATGAATGAATGGATGCATATCAATCACATTGTTATAAGTTGAATAAGTCTATGTTGCTCCAAAACTATTGTTATATTAGTTGCAAAGGATAAGTTGGGTTGCAGTCTAACTGTTCATAGTAAGCATAAGTAATCCACCCATTAGGATTGGTTGAGAGCCTTGGTAAATGAACGAGGGACCAATAATCCCCCACCCAACTACGGAAACCTGGTTCTAGCAGTTACCCATAGAAATATATCTCGGGTGATACTACATATGCGTCATAGGTGTTTCCGACTGGGATTTTCTCTGTTGGGTAGATATCTTGGGATTTGTTGTGCTAAGTAGAAGGGACTGAACCTAGGTCGAAGGGAAGCAGGAAATAAATCCAACACTCTACTTTTTCAAATCCCTAAAATATATTTGCAGTGAAGTTACACATTGAACAACAACCCCTCACATGGTGACAAAAAAAAACCTAAACCTCATAGCGTCCAACCAACCTCTAATTGAAACCTGGAGGACCATTTGAAATATTTTTCTTATAATTAGTTCCACCCCTTAGGGAATAAGGATGTATTGTTGGCATAATTATTGCAACTTAGGTAGTCTCCTAAAGAGACATTCCAATAGTGAACATCAAGGACTTCAACAAATTCTCCATCAAACTTGATGTAAGGGATTGTGAAGATATGTGTTGTGTTGTGTTGATTTGTAACTTGATTCCTTGTATCATGATAATATTATAAGTATACCCTATCCATTATTTTCATTTTTCCCTCCAAGTAGCTTCCAAATTTGAAATTAAAGACAATCAAATTTGTCACCAATTCCATAACCCTTTTAGACAAAGGGATTTGCCTCTCCTACTCTCTCAACCATCATTAGTTCTACTCACAAGTAAACTATTCTTGTTGGAAAAGGGAAGAAAAAGTGTTGCACATGTAGTATGAGCATTCCAATGGTGAATTTCCTTTCTAAAATGAAATAATGAAGGAATTTTCCCTAAGGAATACCCAAAGCTACCTATGTTCCATAATCCCAATTTGTACTAGTGAATTAGCAATAGATAACTGAATAACTGATTGTCTTCAATTTGTCCCGTCGGGATTTTTTATCCAGTTTGGGGCAATCAAACGACTTAGTATTTCTCAGAATAAAAAGGTTTGTCCTAAAATTCCTTTTTAACGACTTCAATTATTAATAAATGGATTTTATATGCATTGACATATTATGCAAGACTTCTCAAGATAATATTTTAAAGGCTTAATTTATGCGACTGTTCTAAATTGTAAATCATATTCTATGGGATTTATCATTGTTAGTTATAACTTATCATTAATAGATTTGGTATATTTTGTGGTATACCTTTTTTTACTTTTCATGAAATACATATTATGGGGAAACCCACAGGGAATTTCCCCTCATTCTAAGGATGGTACCCAGAGCGAACTAGGATATTAACAACTCAAGGCCTCATTAAGACATGTTCCTCATGGGATTTTATTCTGTGTGGGGAGGATAAGACTCCTCTCAATCTCTCAGGCTAGACCAAATTGATCTGTTGTGGTATACTTTATACTCGATCAAAGGCTAATTAATCATGTTGATGATGCCCATAGGTTATCAGCATTGTTTCCTAGATATCTGAAGTTACTTATTTCTTAAGAAAATATGTTGGCTCATGATGACATTTATGCAGCATGCCTTGCTTGAATATTACAGAGGAATTTGTTTCTGACATGTAGCATAATTTTAGGTCTTGTCACTAGCAGAGAAGAGGGAAAGTGTAAGTTCGAGGTATAGATTCCTAGCATTAGTTTCATTAGAGTATATATTTAGACATGTACCGAGTTCTTTTGACCTTCTAAATATTTTGTAGGAACAATTGACAAGCTTTATATTTTTCCTTAAAATTTTGTGGCCTATTCTTCACCTTTTTTTTCCTGGAAAAATTTTGTAACCTTTATTAGATACAAAAGTGTACTTTCTATATAGAAGAATTTTTACCGGGTTTTTCCCCATGAGGGTTTCCCAGGATAAATATTTTTGTTCTCTTTTGTTTTGTTGTGCTTGTTATTCTTTTAGAGATCCTTTTGTTTTGGTATAAAAACTATTAAAATCTTAAAAAATAATACATAGAAGCATGACAATTTAGATCCTCTAAATGTGAGACCACACTTTATAACCAAGGCAAAGTCCACAAAACATAGATCCATAAAACAATGGGGTTGATGAGTGTATCAAAGAGTTTCATCTAAGATGGTATGTCCTAGAAGTGAAGTTGAAGGCATAGTTTCTCAAGCATGGCCAAGGTAGCTTACCCCTTCCTTTCCTGCAGATAGCATGGCCAAGGTTTTAGACCCGAATGTGGGCCCTGAGAATTGTAATCCTAATTATAAGAAGTGGTGCTAAATATCATGATACTTGTTTCCCCAACATTGACTGTCAAATGTTGAAGATTGCATATTGAATTGAAAGTATCAAATTGCCTTTGTATCCCCTCTGGAGTGGAGGACAACAATACCACATCATCTGCAATTAAACCTATGATATCGAGATGTGATGAAGTAGGAAACCATCCTTGACCCAAGTAGAGTTTCTGCAAGAAACTAGTTTGTTGCTAAGATGTGATCGGAAAGAGCATGTTTCTGGGGATTATCTGTCTAGTTTATGAATCTGGGGAATAGAGACTCTATTTTTGATGAATAGAGTATGTTTGAATATTTTCATTGTCTCTATATTATCAAGACATTGCAGATTGACTGTATAAAAATATTAAAAAAATTCAGTCAGTAATTTATGTATAAATTGGGTTCCTTAATTCACAATCCAATCAATGGATGGTAGATTTGATAGAGGCCAATGGTTCATTTTTTATAACATTTATGTGAACATTGATAAATACTAATTTTTCATATGATTATAAACTGCTAATTAGTCAGATTTCTCTAGTTCTACTCAATGGTATGGAATACTTTAGTGGTTTATCTAGATAAAAAGTAGGTTTCATACTTGGTTGTTTAACTTATCTTATCAAGCATTGTAATTGCTTGTATTGTTGTGTGATACATTTTACTTTTCAAATAAAGATTTATATTCAAATGATAAACTAACCAAATGGTCAAGGCTTAATTCAAATCATTGATACACTTCAAGGCTTAAGCAATAAATTCTAAGATCATTTTTAGCTAAGAAGTCTTCTATTATTGTATTATTGACTAATATTAGCCAGCCTAGGTTTATTGAGTAGATTTGAAAGATCATATTGGACTTTTTAGGGTTTCTTTCTTGCTAATATACTGAAGCTACACGATTCATTGATATTTTTGGTTTGGCAAGAAATCCTCTAAGTTTACATATAAAATAGTTTTTCCTTGACCTCCAAAGCTTCTGATTTTATTTATCTAATTTCATTTACTGATTGCATTTGTATATTAAAATATGATCACAGGAGCAACTCAAAAGGATGGAGGTATTATTGTTGTATCTTCCCCTGATGGGCCCATGCCCCAGACAAAAGAGCGCATCTTGCTTGCTCGTCAGGTTGTTTTTTTATGTCTAACTATTGCTCAGATTGTCTTTCTTTTTTTCAGTTCTAGTGTAACTTAGATTGCCTTTGTTTTCCAAACATGTGTATATTTTTTTTAGTTTGTGGCTTGTTGCAAATGGGAAAGTTAGTTCTAGTTGAGCATTAATTTTTGATTGGAAGGCTAGAATAAGTGGCACAATTTGTTTATATATCCTTATACTTGAGGCAGGTAGGAGTGCCATCTCTAGTATGTTTTCATAATAAGGTTGATGTTGTGGATGACGAAGAGCTGTTGGAGCTTGTAGAAATGGAGCTTCGTGGTATGTGGCAATAATTCAGGGCTTTACTTGAGGCTTTATTATCTTTTGCATATGTTGGCTTGCATGCACTAAGCTTATGTTTCCTCTAGAATTTAAACATATTTAAGGTGTGATTTTTTATGACTGACAGAGTTTCTTAGATTCCTACAAGTTATCGGGTGTTAAGATTCATGTTGTGAGGGGTTCTACATTATCGGCTTTCCAGGGTACCAATGAAGATATAGGAAAGAAAGTTGTTTTGAAGTTGATGGAAGCAGTGGATGAATACATTCCATATCCAAAGCGTGTGCTTGACAAACCTTTTCTTATGCCTATAGAAGATGTTTTCTCCATTCAAGTATTTTTCTTTGGTAATATAGGACAGTTGTAGCTTCCTACCTATTCTACAAATATGAAGTGTTTTTATTTGTTAAATATAGTGTTTTCGTGTTTTGCTGGAAAAAGTATTTTTAATTTTTATTAACATGCTTCTGAATAGAATCAATTTTCATCGAGAAAATAAACTCAAGGGCATCCAATATAGCTTGGATTCCCACCCTCCAAAAAACAATATTGCATCTAAACTTCATCCTACCAGGTATAACATTTAGAACAGGATACAGTAGTTTTTAAAAACAGACAGTCCCCTGTAAATCTACCTTTCCATCTAAAATAGAAACACATATTATTTCATGGCAGGAAGGACAAACTTTGGAAGTGTTTCACCTCCAGCATATGCACAAAGATAAGTCCAATCATGAAATTACAAACCCTATAATAACTTGAGGACACCACCCACTCTCGCCTTGGTGATCGTCCTCCTCGCTTTAGGTTGCCTCTTCTCTAAGAAAATGCGGGATTCCCTGCTAAGACTACAGATCTGTCCTTGCAAAGCTTGATATAAAATATCAGATTTGTCTAATAGAGATGCTTTAAGATTTAGGCTATAAAGTGATAGTGGAATTTTAAAATTGGTGTCTATCGAAAACAAACCGAAAAATTAGTGTAGGAGTCTGTTAGAACCCAAGAATGTTGCCGCATCAGAACATTGCTAATTAGGTTGTCACTTATAAAATGAAGTATTACAAGCAGCAACTTTATAAAGATGATAGGAGAAATGTAATGTAATTGTGCATAAGAAACAAAGGGAATTTAGAGGAAATCCTTCTCACGTAAACCCCTTCGAATAAGGAAAGCTACCCTTTCAATGGGCCCCAATCAAAAGTTATAGTTCTACAATTTATTAGCAACATTTAGAAATAGGAACACGGATGCCAAACTTTGAATGGAGAAGAAATTTTTTCACTTCAAGTTGCACCATGAAAGATATGTTCATTCGACTCCATTAATATCCAAAAGAGAGAGTACTCTCAAAATAAAACCATGAAAAATGAATGAGAGAACCAAACCTTATATAGGTTGCAACTCTATCTCATTTTACAATAAAATATGAATAACTAGGATAAAACCCTAGATCTAGCCTAGGGAAGAATTAACAATGAATATCCTCCAATAAACCCTAACAACATCCATGAAATATGCATGACGTAAGGTGTTCAAAGCCACAAGTACAATATCCAAGAGAGAAAAGGGACCAAGGAGGAGGTTCCCTCCACCAACTGAGGGTGAAAACAAATCAAAACCTAATGGCAAAGCCTCCAAGGCTCTCTCAAGTGGCGCGCTCAAAAGGAAGTCCTCCAAGCATGTGATACGCCCTCAGAACATGGTATTTGGACCCTATATCTAGGGTTTGGTGACTTTGGCCATCCTATATCTCCTCCAATGATTGATAGATGTCCACAAAAAGGTGTGCTAGAAAGTAGAAACTCTCCTAAAAATAGAGGAACCCTCCAAATATTTCAAAAAATATATCCAAAGTGGGACGACTCCAAGAATAAGGGAACATAACCCTTAAGTGATGCAAAGATCCTCCTCAAATATGTGTAATAATTAAGCGAAACCGCTCCCAAGTGGGATGGCTTCTCTAAAAGCGTGAACAAGTGCACCAGCAACCTAAAACAATGGATTACTCCTCTAAATTTGACAAGAAATGGGGTCAAGAAGGTGGTCGCTCCATCAAAATAGCAATTGCATACTCTTGATATAGGGCTTTAAGCTCTAACTAGTAAAGTCTCACCAAAACAAGCCTATACATGAGTACAACCCCTTCTTCATGTGGATCGCTCGCATTTGATGAATCTGGAATACAATTTTGTTGCAGGATGATTTAGGTGAATAATGCGGAGTTAAACCTCCCTTACTGCCAAGCTGCCACAGGTTTACAGGCTACCAAAGATGTAAGAAGACTTGAGTGGCAAAATTTAGCAGCCATGTTATAAGTGCATTTGAAAATAATTTTGTAGACAGGGGTATTTGTAGGCCTAGATTCTTCCATTAATAATTAAGCGAAACCTCTCCCAACTGGGACGTCTTATCCAAAATCATGAACAAGTTCACCAGCAGCCTGAAATGATGGAGTGTTCCTCTAAATTTGACAAGAAATGTGGTCAAGAAAGAGATCACTCCATCAAAATATCAATTGCATACCCTTGATCTAGGGTTAGAATCTCTAACTAGTAACGTCTCACCAAAATGAACCTAGACATGAGTACAAACCCTCCTCCATGTGGATCGTTGGCCTTTGATGAATCTGGAATATTGTTTTGTTGCAGGCTGATTTAGGTGAATAATGGGGAGTTAAACCTCCCTTACTGCCAAGTTGCCACAGGTCTACAGGATACAAAAGATGTAAGAATACTTTAGCAGCAAAATTCAGCAGTCGTGCTATAAGTGCATTTGAAAATAATGTTGTAGACAGGGGTATTCATAGGCCTAGATTCTTCAATTAATTATGGCACACAATGCACTCCTTTAATTGTCGATGAGGAACACTTTCACTCAGGAAGGTGTCCATCAAATCTCAAGCACTAAAGTGTGGACTAAAACCATGACAACCTACTAAAGTGTGATTCATTGTAGGGATTTGAATCAATCAAATTTCCTTTTTATGTTGTTTTATATTAATTCAGGACTGCAAATAATGCAACATTTCATTAGCTCAAAACCATCTAGTAACATTTATGTTGTGTCCTAAAGGATCGGTTTGTTGCTGCAAGTTTTCATGCCATTCTACAGGATGGATTACTTCTATCTTCATCATACATAGGCTAGAGAGAGAGCGCCCATAGATAATTAATCACCTCTCATGAAATCATCACATGAGCAAGAGTGTTATCCAACCAATGGGTAGAATCTGTTGGAATCTGAACAGGCCAAGAATTGAACCCAGGACCTGCCCTCGGCTGGTGGGTTACTTTACCACTGAGCTCTCTTTCATTTCCATGAAGGGAACCCTTAATGGTTTGTGTTTCTGTAGAACTATGCATTGCCATATGCAACATTTTTTTTACTACAAAAGAAACCAACCTTCTGTTGATGAGATCCACAAGTGAGCCTTGTTTATGAGCTTTGGCTGAAGTGTTTGCACCCATAGGACTATTTCAATAGAAGGGTTTTTGTCTTTATGAAGGATTACAATATTTTTGAATTCTTTTTGAATGCTTGTGTCTTTATGAAGGCTTACAAGATTTTTGACATGCTTTTCCAGTTCAGGGAAGTGTCAAATAATTCATTGGAGGCAAGGCCACAAGAACCAATGTCAGCCACCAGATACTGTCAATTCAAGTGGCTTGGTTTCATATTTCTCTTATTATTGCAGTGAAGGTGATTCAATATTTTTTTCAGAGATGCAGGAAACAAGACCTTTTATTCCATATTTAAAAGAGCCAAAAACATGTGGTTTCATCTGTCAAAGGTTGAATTTCTATAGTTCCAAAATTCCTGAAGTATATGCTTCAGAAACAACTGACATGTTGGTAATGGGTCCTAAAATCACAAAAGAAGTTTTAGGTCCTGACATTTCTGGTGGAATCGAATCCAACCAAAATAATGTGTTTAGGGGTCACATGGAACTGGAAGTTCCCAAATCAAGTATCCATTTATCCAGCAAAATTTATATACACAATGTTCCCACAAATACCACTCACGTTAATGATATTTCTGACTATGACAATACCTTGTCTTATGTTCCCAAAACATTTATTGCACCTTTACTAGTTAATGTAAATTATTGTACACATAGCCCATTGGAGTACATAGTGTTTGCATTGAAAGTCCTGTAAATCATGTCCCCGCCAAAAACCTGGTAAGTGTTATCCCTCACTCTCTTGGTACTACCAAAAATATTTGTAATAGTCTTCAAAATGATTTTCCTACCTCTAGCAGGTTTTCAAGCAATTTGAAGGAGCCTCTAATTTCTAAACATGAACTCGATTACTCTTCAAGTTTCCTACTGGATATTTCCAGTACAATAAGTCAGATGTCTGATTTCTCCAAATCTATTACCCCTAAGAAAAGTTTGAATTCAAATATCCTTGCCACTGATGTCTCCCCTGCTGAGAATCTATTTGAGCAGTCTAAAAGCACTAAGAGCCATATCTCATATGCTTCTAGTCCTAAAACTTCTATGCTGGATTCTCTGAGTGATATTTCTTGTCTGGATCTTCCAATTTCCACAAGTTTTGTTGCTAGAAATGTCTCTAGTTCTGGAATTTCTGGGATTGGTTCTCCATGTCTAAAGCATTCAAACTCCCTTAACTCAATATCAACCATCAAATTTTAAAATCCATGAGCCAAATGAATCTAATGCTACAATTTTGGCATCTGAAATTCAGGGCCGAAGGATTTCATTTTCCAACAGCAAAGGGAAGAGAAATTATAGAACCAATAGTCTACATTGCTCTCCACACAAAGAATGGGTTTATGTTGCCCCATTTTGGGAAAACACACTAGCATCAAGGATACTCATCAGTTGCAGTGCAGGATGAAGCTTGTCATCCCGTCGTCAATGGTTGTTACAGAAGTTGTGATATCACTATCTCTAGTTCTGGAATTGTTGGGCCAAGTTCTCCCTACCTGGATTTGGTTCCGTTTAAGTTAAGCTCCACCAGTTCGTTGATAATGAGTGATGCTTGTTGTAGTTCCTCACTCAGTAGCATCGAATTTCAAAACCATGAGCCAAATGAACATAATGCTACAATTTTGGCAGCTGAAATTCAAGGTCAAAGGGTTTCTCTATCCAACAATACGAGGAAGCAAACTTCTGGAACTAATCTTACACATTATTCTCCACACATAGAAAGGGTTTTTGTCCACCCCATTTTAGGTGAACACACTAGTAGCATAGAAGGAGAATCATCAGTTATAGTGCATCTTGAAGGTTCTCATACCACTATCAATGGTTTGAAAAGATACGAGGAAAAATCTACAAAGCATCCAAAATTTTCAAAAGGTTCAACAAGGAAATATTCAGGAAGAATAAATGAAAGTCTAGTAAAATCAATTGAGGTAATTGAAAAATATGTCTTTATCATTCCACTTGAAGTTAAAAACGAAATTCTTGTATGAGTATTCATTGAGTACCAATTAGACACACTATATTTCTAGGATTCTTTTGTTTTCAACAATTCTATGGGTCAATTGTTAGGACTTTATATTGAAATAGAGTGATTTTAATCTCATCTTGACCAGTGTTCTCTGATGTAGTTTGTTGTTATATCATTTATTCTTTCCATATGAGTACCTTCCCAAGCTTTTCAACTGGGACAATCTGGAATTTCCACCCCGTGGATTGATAAATTGTGGAAACAAGTAATCTTAACCTACACCTGTGGCACTTATAATAATGCATCACTATATTACATGCTTCCTATATACTATCATAGAATGTATGCCATGAGCTTCATAATATCTGTGGATGGCTTTCTTAGTGTATGGTCTCCAAATGCTTTATGAGATGGAGTTCATATTTTTAAACTAAATATATCATGCTAGAGATTATGCAATTTGATGTTCCTACAATCATATTGATTATATCCCAATCATAAACTTCCTTATTTTACTGTTAAAATAGAGCTTATCTTGTCAATCTGTACATTTTTCTGTCAAAAAAATTATAGCCAACAGATTTTATTAGTGTTACATGGGGACGAGTTCCCTAGGGTCATGAATTATACTTGTAAACAGTAATACTTTGTTGTTGAATTGAGCCTGTTCAAACTTGATGCAATGTATCTTGTAATAATATAATTAATCCATTTTGATATGTATTTTATAATATAATCCCTTTTCAGGTTAGTGCTTATTCTTCCATTGCAAGAATGGCGGCGAGAGTAGGGCAAGTAGGGAAAGGTTTAGAGCATCAACGAAGAAGAATGGACCCTGCAACAAATGAACCTTATTCACCAACTGTACTAGATATTTTCTTGGAACTCTTGATTATATTTTCTATACAGGTAAATCCAGTGGATATTTTAAATACATTTGGTTTCGTATATGTATTTTTATGTTAATGTCAAGTGCATGGTGTTGAAGAGAGTCATTGGAAGTGCCAAGGGTTATTTTATAAAGCATTGCATTTTGGTTCTAAAAGTTGTGGGAAATTCTTAGATTTTATTTTACAAACTGAACGATGTTTGTTATATTCATTTCTTCACATGCGGATGCTAGATATTGGCACTAGTGGGTAGTTTTTACATGGTATTAAGTTGAGCAGAGTGATAATGTGGTGTAGTGTATTGTGCAACAAGAGAAACAAAAGGAAAATCCACTTTTTATAGAGAGGCTTGGACAAACCAAGACACCTACCTAGCTTGACTTTGATTTTTTGGTGGACCTACAAATTTTTTGTTAAAATTACACTTATCCAAGCTATCAAGGATGTTCCTATCTACAAAAGGGTTAGAGGATATAGTCTCAAGAGATTCATGGGAATACCTCACAGACTTCATGGTGCTATAGAGAAAGTATTTACTCATTGGGTATCCCTTGATTCTAGGTAGACCTTGGTTAGCAACAATTGTTGCTTACATTGCTTACAGTTCTAGAGGCATGACTATTTCCCATGGACAATCCCTTCAAGGTTGACTGTGTACCTAAATTGCCAGGAAACTTGAGTACGGGAGACCTTAGACGTAATGTTCTAGTTCCTGTGAATATCATGTTCCTCACCCAGTTGTAATCTCATTGAATGCATGGGGACCTTAGCATATTCTGACCTGCTCACCCCTGTTAAGACTTTAAACAAGTACTAAAGGATTTGGTGATCTGGTGTTACATGAAATTTCATAACTATTTAAGACAACATGGCATCTTTGGAGAGTCCATTTGTAATTGGTTTCTTAGTTTAAATCATCTAGGGATAAGATATGTTCAATGCTAATGTTTGAGGGAAATTTTATACTGCAAGGCATCAAGATATCTTCCTAATGCACTTGTGATAGTTTTACAACTGCTTAATCTCACGGAAGCTTGACTTCATCCTTTTAATGATATTTCACAACTTTTTTGCTAGTGGGGTGCATTATTGCTATAATTGGTGCTATATGTTGTTATTTTCACAAAATGGTTATTAATTTAGGATTCTTATACTTTATGAGATATTTGTAGTTAGAGGACCTTGGGATGAGATGTGATAATGACTATATAATTCATAGAGCTAAGAGTGAGAATTATTAGCTTTCTATTGGGTCTGGATTGTAGATAAATAATTTTCAGCTGATGCGATGTAAGAACATTCTCTCAAAGTCCTTGGTGTTCTTCTCTATTTATTAGTTTGTATTTTGTCAAGTTTTGAAAGACAATCTAGGGATGTCCACATCATGGGATGTTATGAAAAGTAATCAAATTACTGAAATATGCAAATTATCAAGGTGTTTAGAAACTAGATATAGCATCTACATTTAAAAATTGTAATGTTTTGTAGTTTATTTATGCAACACATTTTTTAACATTGATACTTGTTTGACCAACCTTTATGTAGTTTGAAGTTGAGTTATTGCTTTCAACACATTCAAATGCACATCAATGGTTTGAAATAAAGAAAAAACAAGCAAGCAAACAGGAGAAGAAAATACTTTCACATACAAAGTATTTTAAAGTTGCAGAGAAAAAGACTCAACAGAAGCTGCCACATGTATGAATTAACATTGTTTATAGTACCACAAATAATCTAGTTTTCCATGTCATCCTTTACCTTGCTCTGATTTTATTAAAAGGAACAAAATTATCTTTGGAGTAACCCTATTGAGATTTCAACATTGTGTCCACTGCTTTAGTAATGGGAAGTTATTACTTATTTGCAACAGTTCATACTTTTTAGTTGAATTCATATCATTAGCGTTAATAGATTCACTCTACTTGTAGGATTCAGTCTCCAGGTCTTAGATTAGATCATTATTTTACATTCTACATCTTACTTTATATAGCAGTTGCTTTTGTGCTCTAACTTTGGCTTGGCAATATTGTACTTAGTAGTCCCGTTGACCTACTTTTGTGGTCATTTGTTGGACATTAATAAAATTATTTTATCTTATCTTAATCTATACCAAACTAATTTATAGCATGAAAAGCACATTTATCATTCTTGAAGTGGAGAAAAAATAAGATTTTGGAGTCTGTCATTTCCAAACTTTAAGCCTTTAAGATTTTGATATGTTACATGTATGCACATGAGGTTGTCAAAACCCTCATACATAATAGAGTCAAATAACTAAGCTATGTGTTTTTTTATATGAAATTAATAAGTCTAGGTATCTGGAATTGAGAAGAGTTCATGTGAACTGAATATATACTTTGATTTCTGCAGCCAGTTGATCATGTTTGGTAGTTCAGAGAACAGTGATTCCTTCTATGTGTTTTTTAACAATTTTGAAGAATGCAAGGAAAACCATTTCATTTTTTGTGCCATACCAAATGCTTAAGTCCATGTTTGGCTGTGGATGGAGTTAATCTGATGACATTATTAGACATGCAAAATTTTCAGTTAATACCGTTGGTTTGAAACAAACAGGACACAACGTTAGAGTTTGAGAGAAGAAGAAACAGGCCTGAGCGATATGATAGAAATGTTGTTCAAAATACTTTGAAATCCATCAATAATATTGAGGAAGTTAGTGTTAGAAGCGAGGATAAATTATGGGAGAACACGTGTTCCTCATTCTGTTCAACTTTCCTTGTAAAAGAGTCAAGGGATAATCACTGAAAATTAGCTAATAGGTTATCTTCTAATTGTTGTTGCGTATAGCACCTATGTGTCCAAATACAGTAGAACCAGCATACAACATTTGTCTGTTCTCAAATATTACCCTCGCTGTGGTGATTTTTTTTCCTGTCTTTATTACTTTTCTTGTCGTACACTTCTGGAGTGCCCTTGGATCTGATAAATTTTAGTATAAGTCTAGTTGTGGCTATATCTAAGGCAGGTTGGCCAGAGATAAACTTACAAACATGATTGAATGTTTCACACTAATTTTCATCTAAAATTTGTCAACTATAATGTTGGGCATGCTTTTATTATTTCATTCAACTCTTTTTGAAATATGTGTTGATTTTCTTTTTCTTGCTTACAAGATGAAGGGAAATAAAGCGAAACAAATTAAAGAGGATGGTAGAGAATTGGAGTAGGGAATTCATTTGGTCAAAGCTCCTCTTGCCATGCAAGAAGATCCCAGGATTGCGTTGTCGACGAAGGCAGAGAAGATGAAAGTTAAAGTTTCCATCTCTAAGAAACAAAAAGAGCATTCCATGGAAGAGTAAACTGTACATGTCAAGCAAAATCAAATAATTTATCCATTTTATAATAATACCTTGAAATTGTAATCGACTTACAATATAAATTAATTTTTTGGTTTGCTAGTTTGTCTGTGACTTAGGGGACTAGTCAGTGGTATAAGAAATTGTGATCCAATGGCATCTAAGCCGTCACAATCACCCAGGAATCTCCCTTGGCCTAGGTCACATTAACCCTTATCGTGGTTGGATTTTAAGTGTCTCCTCCCAAGTACCTTGCAAAGTTCGAACCCAGGTCATCATGCAAAACTAGGCCCATCGAAACCAACCGTTCTAACAAGATTTGCCTACAATATAAATTGTTTTCTTGTGATATTTTATGTGTTTTCTGTCTGTCAATAGTTTGGGTATAGAGGCTACAGCTACCCCTCAAAAGAGTTATACAGTGCTTATGGTTTTCTGTTTATACTATGCTTATTTGATTTTCTTTAACTTTTAATTTATTTTATTTATATATCAATCTGAACATGGTTTCTTGCCTTGATTGCAGGTTAGTGGTTGTTTAAGTCACCTTTGAATAAAATGATCACATAAGTATTCATACTTATTGTCAGCAATTAAACTTGAAGGTTTCTAATATTTCATCTCGTTTCATTTCCATTTATCTAGTGGCTAAGAGTACTTAGAGTTAATGCCCATCCTTCTTGATGTGGAATGGAATTAGTTGTATATTTCTTTTTGTTATTCTATATAAATTTTGGGTGATGAGTTGCTCCATTTTCTCGTCCTTTTCTTCTATATAAACAAAAATTCTCCTTTCCATGACATCATCCACCACTATCTTCAAGTTACTTACGAATTTTCAGTCAAATTCAGATATCTTAGCATGACTCTAGATGACTCGATAGATATTTTAACATTGGATGCATGCTTTTCATTCCTATAAATTTATGGGATTTTTGCATTTTGCATCATTCAAGCATACAAAATAATGATTATCAAGTTACTATAGATACATAATGGCTTACCTTGTAACAGTCCTTCAAGTCTTTCAAATGCATTTATTATTTGCAAGAAGGAATTGAAGGACTAGTACAGGGTAAGCCATTATGGATCTATAGTAACTTGATAATCATTGTTTTGAATGCTTGAATGGTGTAAAATTTGTTTGAATATCATCATTATCAAGTAATAACAACTTCTTAAAGGGTTCTAGCTCAATGGTAGAGCACCTACCTAATTATAGGCAAGAGGTTGGTTGGTTGATTCCTTCGTGCCCTATCATAAATTTGTGACTACAAAAATGAGTAAATACACATATATACGACTATTAGTATCTAATTTATCATATATTATACCGTGACTAACGTTTAGTCGTATTTAGCTTAGTCATTAATATGTTATCATCTAGTAGTTTATTTAGTCATATATTTGGTCATTAATTGTTGCAATCCGTGACTAAATTCGTGACTAAATCAATGACCAAATCATTGAATATCAATGACTAATAAGTCAAGATATTAATAAATAAGTGAAATACGACTAAGTTAGTTAAGCTATAAGATTGTGGAAATTAGCTACTATTAGCCGTCGACTCAAAAATAGTCGTTTATAGCCGGATTTTAGTCATTAATTTCGCATTTTGTGCTATTGAATGTTTGTCGGTCATCTAGCAGACCCGACTGACTAAGCTGACTAGTCAGTTGGGAGGACCTCGTCGGGTGGCTGACTAGGATCTTCCAACATCTCCCCCACCCCAAAACTCTTATTTGTCTTGAAGAGAACAAGGGGATGTTTTCTAAAAAAATGTTTACAAAAAATTATAAATGCATGTGACATTAGGATTGTTGCGGATCTAGAATTATATCTGGTGGAACAAATTCTTCACAGGCTTGGACGATGGATGGTGCAGTGAAGGTGAGTCATTCATGGAAGAGATCCCATTCTATGAGAATATATATGATTCTTTCAGTAGTAGTCGTGAGTTCAAAGAGTCACAAAATCTTTTATTTTGTATGATATTGAACTATATTTTGGATATGCAGGACAAAGATGTTGTATTGGGTTTGGGAAACTCGCATGCATTGATAAATTGTAGTAATCAGTCGATTGACATCTTATTGGGTCTATTTTGCTTCATTAACCTATTGAATTTCTTTCTTTTTGAGTTCTTCTGGGTTAGTCTACTCTAGAACAATCTATTCTTGTACGCTTTGAGTTGTTCCTGGGTTGGCTAAACTTTGTGCTCTAATAATCCAACTAGAAGTGTTTGAATTTGTTGGATTTATAAGCAGATTTTTCCACATTATGAGTACCAATTGTTGAGAACTATGGATGTCTTACTTGCTTTTACTTTTGTTTGTTGTAGCACTGCGTCTAATTTGTCAAATATGTCAAACTGGTCAATGATCATCAAACTAGTCTCATCTTGTTGTATTCTTAAAATTTGCTTTCATACTTCTATAAATTTGTATCAACAAGATGCTAAATATTCTCAAGAGGGTTATCAGACTAGAGCTTGAAATGGGTCCAATAATATGTTCTGCGTTTTTTACTTATATGTTCCATGTTTGTTCTTGTGCATCCTTCATTACTCTCAATATACTACTTTCCTCTATCGATCTCTTGGTTCTCTCTTTCAGTGCCATCTTGATAATATCTTTGAATTGTTGGTTGGATAATTTAGTAGGTTTGAATGTTGTTTTTAGTGATAGAAAAGCTGATGTCGAATCTACTAGAAGGTTGACTTGAGTGTGTTTTTTGGACTTCTTTTTGGAGATTTTCTTGCCAATCGTTTTCTTATTAGATTTTTTGGATGGTGATTCTTGTGTGGTAGTTGTCATTGATGGTGTTGTTGGTGTTGTTGTTGCTATTCCTACCGTAGTCACTGGTGCGCTGGGATTAGTTGGCATATTGTTTGTTGGTGCAAGATGGGTTACGACGATGGAAGTCAGTAGGGAGGTACGTGGTAGAGAGGCTAACAGAAGGACTTGTGGCACAGAAGATGAAGTTGGCAATGATGAATCAGATGGTGTTTGTACCATGGAAGTTTGTGTAGGTGTTTCTCGAGGGGTTCCATTAGAGACATCCTAGAGGGTTTCTTGAGGGTCGCTTTGTATTAGGTAAGTCATATTAGAGATATCAACAAGAGGTATGGTTGTAACAACGGTCGAATTGGTGATTGTGGGTATAGGTAACAAAACATTTAATGGAATTGTGCTAGTTAATGTATGTGAGGGTGGTATGGAAGCATAGGTGGTAATAACGAGTTGGGTAATCTACACAATAATTCGCCTTCGGTTGATTAGTTTGCGTCGAAGTTGGGATCACCAATGACAGATGGGTTTCTACAAAATTATTCATAGCAGGTTTGGATGTGACATAGGCAGGTGAGGAAGTAGGGAAAATAGATTTAATATATGGTAGCGTAAGTTTCTTTTTTACTACATTAGGTGGGGATTGTAAATATTAAGGAGATAAGTGCTCATGTTGTATCTGTTGTATTTGACCTAAATAATTTTAAATGTCGTGAACATAAGAGGAGAGATCATCATTCATACTTGATGATTATAGGTCTTCGAATTCGACCTGGGTAAGTATTAGGGGAGGAGAGTTGTTAGGCATGTCAATGGGTTCTTATTTACTATGTGGTTCCGTAATCTTAAACTTTTAAGCGGCGAGGGAAGTAAAGGGGCAGTAGGATATGATACCGTTTATTTTTTTGTGACTGGCTACAATGATTTATTCTCACAAAACTGTCTCTCGATCCCCATTTGTAATGGTACATTGTTCTTTGCAACTTCCAATATAATATGCTTGGCTTGTTCACTCATTTTTGTTAAGTCATCTTCTGAAGTTTCCAAAAGGAGATTCTTGCCTTTATTTTTTTGCATCTTAATGGATTTGCCTTTATGTTGCTTTTGAAAGTCAATTATCATGTGCGATACTATAATTATTTTTGCTTTAAGTCGAGGAATTTCAAAATGACGCTCGAACCTTTTTTAATAAAGGGCTCTTCTTTGCCGTCTTTAGTTGTTTCTCCAGTCAGCTCTTTAGTTGCTTCCTCTACAGTCTTACTAGATTGGCCGACAGCTGGCACTATAGCGAGAGGGGTTTCAAGCACGTAATCCGACCCAAAAGCAGTGATGTACAATGTCATTTCCCTTTGTTCTTGGCTTTCCTCATCAAGTACTGGTTCTTCAATATTCCAGTTGGTTACATATACTATGGAAGGAATGATGAATGTAGTATTGGCTTGCCTGGCTAAGTCGAAAAATAGTTGTTCGGTGTTGGGGGAATACTCGAGCTATTTAGGTATTATTCCTATCTAAAATTGCATGTACCACACTCTGTTATGGTTGAGTGTTAATTCAATGTGTTTTTTCTATTTGTAGACTACGTCACACCTACTGCAGAACCCGCCATCAATATTTAGTTTTTACTACCCGAAACCAATTTTCTAAGTAAACTCTAACATTGTTGGCTTGCATATTATTTTTCGCATGAAAAGCTTTATAGTTATTCATCAATGGCATTTTGTCTACTTTTGAAGGTTGCTTCGTCCACCGATTTAATATGTGACATTGCTATCCGTATGAGCAACGATGGGAAGTGTATGTATTGACTCGTGTCCTAGAATTTGATGTAGTTATGTTTCACTATTTGGGAGACATGCTCAGCCCAGTGGAATATTTTTGCATCATAAATAATACATCTGAGTGCTTCGAGCATGTCAAGTCATAAGTTGGGAGATTGGGATAAACTTGTCAAACATAATGAGAATATGTTGTTTACCCACTTAACATCTCCGTACATGATTTATCTAATGATAATATAGTGGTAATTGTTTTCCTTGTTCTGACCCTGTGAATCTTTTTACTAGTTCATTTGAACCAGACACGACTAGTACTGTGGGTCCTTTGCTGGAGAGCCCAATGATTTCACTGATGAGTGAATAAGTGATGGGGATGGGTTAGTCGAGCCAGATTCTCCCATCGTGATATTGATTGATAAGAAGCTTTGTTATCTGGTCTTTGAAGTCACCAAGGAGGATAATGAGCAAGGCCCTGAGGTAACCCCTGATTTTGGCAACTGCTAGCTTGCTTGCTGGTTCGATCCAATGGTCATATCTGATTTCCCATGCTTTAAACTCGGAATACGACTTCACCCAATTGTATTCTTCCATTTTGGCTTTCTTGATTTTATGCAGTCTCTACTCTAGAGGTGTCATGGTGTCTATTTCTTGCATTTCTCATGCATTTTCTCCGACTTTCTCTACGGCTTTGGCTTTGGTGGCTGTCACATTCTTCTTATGAACCATAGTTGGTTAGGTCTCTCCTGAAGTAGGTTGAGTGGGTCAATTATTGGTAGTTTGGGGCTAATATTAGGGAGCTCTGACAAGGGGTATCAATCTCATATTGGAATTTTCCTTCTCATTTTTTGTGCAAAATTGAAGCCAAGGGTCCTCTAGCTTTGTTGATTTTATAGGGGAGTTCCTTGATATGCGTTCCACTATGGTAGGTGAATAAATAAATGAAATAGTTGATGCATGAATGATGTTTCGCATGCTTGAAGTAGGTTTCTTCCAAATTTTCAGTCTTAGTGCCGTCAGCTCACTCACTTGTCATCGCTCTAATTCATAGCTTCATCAGTTCGTCGACTTTCATCTGTCATCACAGTGACTCGATCATCTAGATATTATTATACGAAGTTTTTTTGTGTCCTTTCTGTGATAGGGTTCCCTTCTTTTCCTTTCTAACTTGCATGAACATATACAACTTGTTGGCTTCCTTTGTACAGACTCTTCTTCCTCTAACTAGCCCATTGTCGTTCATAATTGTCATTTATTCCACTATCTTACTTGTAAATATCTGTACATAAGTTTAATATTTAGAAATTTTTCCTAGATTTAGTTATGTAGAAATATTTAAACAATTAATTATTCCTAGTTTAGCACAAACCTTGTGGGCACGTCGGTTGGCTAGTGGTGATACAACCACTAGTTAGCGATGTGCCTCTTGCTAGATTCGATAAGGTTTTAGTTGGGCACAATTCATGATGTTTTTGAATACTTGACCCTGTAGATTATTTAATCTCATCGGCCCATTGTTGTTAAATTCTTCAAGGACATAAGGTCCCATCCATATATTCTCCAACATTTTCGGCTTGCCTTTTATGCGACCATTGTATAGGACGACTAGGTCACCAACTGAAATATCTTTTTGTCAGATATTTCTATGGTTCCAAGATTTCCGATATTTTTTTAACTTCTTGATCATGCATGGTAAGTATGTGTTGCTCTTCTAACTTTGCTAGCTTGAACAATCTATCATTGATTCGTTTTGCAACGTCTAGGTGTAACACTTGTGTGATGATTAAGGGCCATTGTTTAAAATGTAGAGGTACGACAACCTCTTGTCCATAAACTAATTTAAATGACAACTAAACTGACGATTTTTTGTAGGTTGTTCTATATGCCCATAGTATAGCTGGTAGCTTGTCATCCCAGTCATCCTTACAAATAATACATATCCTAATTAGTCATTTGGTCAATGTTTTATTGAATGGTTTGACCACGCCATTCCATTAAGGATGATCTCTTATGGTGATTTATCATGAATTCCTTTAATAGTACAGCCACTATATTATTGATAAAATATGTTCCATGGCCACTAATAAGAGTAAGTTGACAACTAAATCTTGTGATGATATTTTCATAAATAAATTTTCCTGCAACCTCACTAGTACATGACTCATATGGCTCTGCCTCTACCCACTTTGTTACATACTCAACTATTGTGATGATATATTAAGGTCCTATTCGACGACCAAGAGTTGGAAATGGGCCGAGAAAATATATTTCCTATATTTCGAATGCAAGACTTGGGTTTACTGATATGAGGGGCATTTCATTTCTTATTAGATATTGACTCATCCAATGACATTTTTTGCATTTGTTCAGATAGGCCCTATAGTCTTTATTTAGGTTTTTCCACCAAATACTCGATAGTAATATTTTCCTTACAGGTGTATCGGTCTGGTAATGTCCTTCGGCCGACCCACCATGAGCTTCTTCTATGATGGATTGTCTTTCATGCTCAAGGCCGACACAAATTTTATGGCTAATATCTTCTTCTTTTTCTCTGTGATTCCTATTGGAGCATGTCCTTCTTGTAAGAATTATGTAATCTCTACTAGTACTATCGGTACACCCTCAACTCTAAATAAATGCACATTAGGGAGCTCAGTGTCTATTCCCACGGGGTCTTCACCAAATTTATTCGTGATAGATGGTCAGTTCTGACATTTATTTTCCTAGTTGGACTTGTATCTCAAATTCAAATTCTTAAAATAGTAGTAGCCATCTACATATTCTTCCATGGTGCAGTGGTTTATTGACCAAATACTTCAGTGCTTTATGATCTATGAAGAATATATATGAAGAATATAAATGGGTTGGACAATAGATTGTTTATATACTTATGAAGGTCAAATATCATTACTAATCCTTTGCATTCCATTGCCGAATAGTTCATTTCTACTTTGTTTAGCTTCTGGCTGGCATACGCATTTGGATGATCCATGTCATCGTCTCCAAGTTGTGTGAGTACTGCTTTGGCTACAATACCTAAAGCATCAATGTGCATGTGAAATTTCTTTGACCAGTCGAGGAATATTAGAAATGGTGCTTCAACAAGCTTTCTCTTAAGGAGTACAAAAGATTTTTTGCACTCATATGTCCATTGGAATCTCACATTTACCATTAATAACTCTTCTAGAGGAAAATTCATGTTGGAGTAATGTCTTATAAATTTTTAGTCATAACTCGTATGCCCCAACAATATTCTAATTTGTTTTAGGTTGATTAAAGGTTTCAATTCAAGGATGACTTTAATCTTTTCTATATTGACTTTTATACCATCTTTGCAGACTACATGGCCTAACAATATTTCGATTGTGTGGTAAAGATGCATTTCTTGATATTGAGCGATAACTAAATTTGGTTGCATCTATTTAACATTAGAGAGAGCCATTGCACATGGTCTCTTAACATTGAATATATTGTCCAGTCGTTAAAATTTCCAAACATCATTTTGTATAGGTATTCTTGTAACGCTTTGATGACAATTCTAGAAATTACAATAGTGGGATTCTTTATTCCAAATGGAATAAATTTATAATAAAATGATCCAATTCACTTACAAAGTAGTATTGTGCTAATCTTCTTTAGCTATGGTCACCTGGTTGTACCCAGAGAATACGTCGGTGAAGGAATACCACTCATGCCCAAAGACTTCGTTGATGATTTCGTCAGTAAATGTTGTTAGGAATGAGTCGGTCAAAATTAATTTATTCAATCCTCTGAACTCGACGCAGATTCTTAGATGTTTTGGGTTGTGTTTCTTCGATTGTATGACCATTGGACTGGTCCATTCTAACTAGTTTATGGGGTAGATTATCCCTGCAGGGAACATGTTCTCAGTTTCCTTTTTAACAATATATTTATATTTTTGAGCTGGCTTATAAGGTATTTTCTTTACAGGGTTGGCGTCAGGCATAATTTAGATTTTTAACTCTCCCATTTCCTAAACTAGACCTTTTAAATATTTATAATCCTGTGCAAATACCTCTTGATATTCTTTTAGCAAGTTCACAATTTACGCAGTCAGTTGTTATATCCAGTAATCACTAATCTTAACCATCTTTGGTTTTTTGTTGGTTGAAATATTAACTTCTATTATTTTAGTTTATGCATCCATCCATGCAGGTGCTTTAGATTCATCCATTTTTCTCTCTCCTTATTTAAATTCTATGAATGATGAGGGAAAGTCTTTACGGTCGTCTTCGTCATTTTTCTCCTCAAACTTGATTTGTAATATTGTATTGACAAGTTGTCTTATGGAAGGATGGTCCCTACTCTACTGAAACATTTTCTCAATAGTATTTTCATTTTCCATACGTAGTCGTGTCAACTGGGTAGACGAATTCTCTTTGGACATTGTGGTAACTATTTTACATTCTATGTTGACTCAGTCTATTTTTCGACTTGTATTGGCTGAACCTGTTGGTTGTGTAATAAATTGCTCAAGTTCTTGAATGACCTCTTTTAGGCATTCTTCCGCAAGTGAAAATGAAAAGTCTTCAATAAATCCTTTGAGTGTCTATCAACTGAAGGTTTCTCCTCATGACTCCTCCATCTTATACCATTTGTTAGAGAGATCATCCAATGTACTTGGAAATAGGACACATCCTCTCATCTCTATATCCCAGTAATTTCCATTCTTTTTTGCATCTTTCAATATGTTCTTCTAGATCCAAGCCTTGCACAAAATTTTGTATCTAGGATTTCGTTGTTAGTTTCCTTCCTCCAAATCTTTCAATAAAATACGTAGAGGAAGTCATCCAATTCTACATATGCGTCTAATGAGTGTCCCACCATATAGATGCTTGGTCTATAAAGGTTTCTACTAAGCTTTGCATACGTCCTTGCTCTTCAATATTCTTGGATACTTCTTCGACGTGCATTGTCGGGAGTCACATTCCTTATAGCGAAGGGGAGAAAAGTAGTCGGTTGTGACTTTGTCAGCACTAGAGTTGGGTATTCTCTTGTTCTTTTCTAAAACAAAATGGGTATAATTGATATTGCAAAGCATTTTTGTGTTGTTTGTTGAGGGATGACTTCAATCGACCAACAATCTCTTGCATGTGCCTCGTAATTTTCTATTTTCTAGTCGCATAGCTCTAATTTGAAATTTTTTCTTATTGATATAGGAGACCCCAAATGAATTTACCCATACTCATTTGGTTCAACTGAATCTTCATTATTTCCCATTATTTGATCTAGTATTCTTATATCACCTTCATTATCAGCGGGTTCTTCCCAAGCCTTCTCTTATGATGGGTAGATAAATACAATCACTTTCTTACTGTGTCCTTTGAGTTTCATTCTTCCTTTTTCCAAGGAGATTGCGGCTTTCATTTTTTGGCCCCAAGGACGACCAACTAGTGTTGGGAAATAATTTGATCCATCCTTTGGGTCAATTGCTTCAAAGTCTATTTATGTTTCTATGCCCATTATGATCGTGTTAACATTCTTCCAGACTCCAACAAGTTCTATAAAGACTTGGTTGGAAAGGTTAAGCTGGTATATGCCCAACTTCGACAGAGGAGGTTAACCAAGACATTCCCAAGTCGTTCTAGTCAATATATTTGCGTACGACTTGAAATCAATGAAAACCTGTGAAATGAGGTATCCGTTGAAATCTAAGTCGATGAGAGGATCGATGTCCATCTTTTATTTTTTGTTCAACTGACACAGTTTTTAGGGATATTTTCATTACTATACTTGTCTTTACTATATACATTCAATCAATCAGTCATGCGATAACTTATTCTTTTGTAAGTACTCATAGTGGTTTATTCAAATTTTTATTTTTAGTTTCTTGTGTATCTTCTTTTGTGGCTAACTCTTCGAAAATTATTGAAGCATTATTAAAAATATATTTTTGTTAGTGGGGTTAAGGGTAATTATTATCTTTAGTAGGTAGCTTCCTGATTTGAGGGTTATCTTCATCAATATTTGTACCTTTCCTTGTAATAATTTGTGGATCCTTGTGATGTAATACTTCATGATTAGGTACAACTAACGTTATTTTTATTAATTATTTTCTCAAGGATGATGGGGAAATCTTCAATAGAATGCTCTCCCACCCCACATTTTGTACAAAAATTGAGATTCATCATGTATTTCCAAGGACAATTGGGACTCAAATGATCTTCACTATAACATATGAAGCATCTTGATTTTCCACGACCATGAGGGATGTTTCCTTGATTGTTGTTATAATGACCTCAACTGTGATATCTTCCTCTCCAGTTATATCTGGTGTTGTGTTGGTCATTACTTCAATTGGGATCTCGACCTCTTTGATTATTTTGCTTGGTGTTCTGCATTTGATAGACTATGTGGTAATTATTTTTATTCTTTATGCACTCAATTGTACTATGTTGTTTCATTCGACACATTCCACATCATTTTGGATTGAAAACATCGACATCGTACAAATATTCATATATTGTGTGCATCTCGAATCTTTTGTAAATGTCACAAAAGTAGGACGTTTGGGTTATTTTGAGATTCTCGGGTCATCTTTCTTCTGGGATAACTCTTGGCTCTTCATGTAGGTATTATCGTTCTACCGGAAAAGCTCTCTTTTTGTTGTAATTTTATTGGAAGTCGTCGTACCGACAAGAATCTTTTATTTGGCCTTTAATCAAATAGTTCATGCACTATAGGTCATTATGTTGCAACATGATCTATTGCAATGACTTTTGCATCATCTCGAGTTTTTCTTCTACTCATTGGTCAGAAGGGCCACCAGAGAATTCAAATTTGATTTTACCTTTTGTGCTTTATTTAGGGCGTCGTTGTAAGTGGTAAATTCACACAAGATTAGCAATGTTCTAATTCTTGGTAATATGCATGCAACGAACCATTCAATGATAATTTCTTCCTCTTTTTTTGCTAGCAATTGACTGAGCAAGTCTTTAGGTCTTTTATTGTATTCCCTCTCAAATTCCCCCAATCTTTGTGTCATTTCTTTAAGTTATTTCCCAGTCAAATGCTTATTGTCTTGAGTTTAGAAGAATTCAAGAAAGCTCATCTTGATCTTCTGTTTTGTTTTTGGCCCACTTTCTATAAAATTCATGTACCAAGTTAAAGCCCTTCAGCAAATACCACCTGCAAACATTGTTATTTGCACGTTATCATAGAAAACCACATTAGCTTCCGAGATAGCTTCACAAACAAACCATTGTTTTTCAGGGATCTTCATCCCCTTCATAAATAGGCAATTTACCTGGTAATTGCTAGCCATATTAATGAAATTATAATCACTCTTAACTGGAATTTTAGTACTTAATCTACTTACTGAAGATGACAACCTACCGACCGAAGACTGACTCAGTACTTGTTGATAACTTGTCTCCTTGGAAAACTTAACTTACTCCACAAACTCTTCACTAACAGGTTAGGATTTTGACTAATCACAGGCTTCAATAGATATTATTACTAGTAGGAGGGTACCTCCACACAAGCTAAGTAGAAGAGACAAAAACAATTACTTCCATATTTAGGCGTTAAAATGATCAGATTTCCATGTAATGGTATTGAAATCATCAATCGACCAAGAATATGTCCATATGAGTCTAGACAACTATAAATAATGTTTCCACCAGGTCCAAGGCCCAAGTCACACTTAATGATATGTATAACACTAACTCCAGGTGACATGATCATTGGTATGACATCAAGTATCGTGATATGTAAAGGATGCGGGGTCATCTCCATTGGTTGTTCCCCGATGAACAATTTTGACCCTTCACCCTCTCTGTCTACTGCTTGAATTTCCCTTGACATAGGCATGTGTTTTGGAAACTTAACTCTTACTTGTATTTTCTTCATGTTTATTTCCCCACGTTGTGAGATAGCGATGTCTCTCAGCTCTTACCACTTCTTGAATTTCTTATCTCTTTCAAGTTTTTGGATATTACCGATTGTTTAAAGTTGGCTATAGTTTTGCTTCGTCAAGGTGGGATTATTTTCTTGGTGGCCTTCATTTATCTTGTCAACTGGAATCATCTCTTATCTACACATATTCATATGGATAGTGATACCCCATTGTCGACTCAACTACTATAGGGAAACTTCCACGACTTCAGAAAAATTACTCATTTGCTGAGTAAATTTTCCCATTGTCATTCTTGGATAAAATGCTCCCAATACTTCTTCTTTTGTTCCCAATTTGAGCTTCCTCCAGGGTGTAGGGGTGGTCTTTATTCAGCAATGTGACTGACTCCTTTCTTGATCAATAATTTAAACAACAACTTTGATATGGTGATGAAACATGACTCGTGGAAGTTGCTATAGATTTTTTTTTCATTGAGTGATGTCCTTTCTTCAATAGCTTATTCCTCACACTAATCATTGCAAATCTGTTCAAACCACTCATACATATTTGTTTGACCCCCTTTATTAAGTTTGCGCATCAACAATTTTTCATTGCCTGGGTTAAATTTTCTCATTAATCTGATTGATTAATTTCTTCAGATCATTGAGGATAACTTCATTGAATTTTTCATGTGTCTTGGTGAAGAACTTCTCTCTAGATTGTGTTAATGTTAACTTGTTCCTCTTGGCATAATTCTGGATGTAATTCACTATATTCTTGTTCCACCACTCTCTAATTTCATCCTCATTCACCAATTATGTGGAAGCATGCATGTTTCTATCCCAATTAGTACTACTGGAAACAAAACCAATGTTGCAATCTAAGGGATTACATTAAGTTACCGGTAGTAGGACAATACATATCAGCATAAAAGAGTAAGCATCCACACATACAAAGAGAGAAAGTTTAGGAGTAATGGATACAACAACAACAATTATTATATTATCATATAGCGACATATGTACAAGAGAGAGAGAGAGAGAGAGAGTACTATCTTCATTCCGACTCACCAGCCTTATATATACATTTACAAGCAGTTAAACATTTATCTATTTCTAATTGTATGGTTGGTCGTCTAGTTGAATCGACCTTCTGAGATGACTAGTCAGTCGATAGGACCTAGCTAGGTGGACGAATAGGCTCCTCCAACACACATCGAGTCAACATCCCACTCCTAATCCCACTTCAACCCATATTGTAGTCTCTTTAAATTTAGAGTAGACAGCATTACATCCTTCTTAGGTGATAGTACTTTTTCGTGGTTCCCCTCCTTACATGAATTTATAGTTATCATTTATGCACTCACACTTTAACAACTTGGGGATGCACAACTCTTCATGAGGAGGACATTTCTTCTTCTTTCCAAACACTAATGGTTACACAAAAACAACTAAAACATGTATATAAATGACTAATTTGGGGAGGCTACTACGAGTGTTATATTTGCAACCCTTTATAATGATACTAAAATTTAGTTTTATTTAGATTACTCATTATTGGTTGACCCAAGTTATTAACTTGTAGTATATTTGGTCTTTTAATAAGTCATTAATTGATGTTAATTGGTAGTATATAGAGTTGTTGGTTATCATCAATCGGTACTATCTAGTCATTAATTGATGTTAATTGGTAGCATATTTATACAACAATTACCATCAATTAGTAGTATATTTTCTTATTTAATGAGTTATTAAATACCCCTGTCATGTTTGCATCCATTTTTTGTTGTCTTAATGTCATATTTCTTAGTTGTTTTTTAGGTGTTTAAGAAGGTATAGTTTTTACTCTTGAAATTGAGTGATATGGTTATGGCTTTGACTCCATTATACTATGAAAACATGTTTGTATTCATAAGAATGATTGCTGAGGTATCTGTTCTAGGTTGATAGAATAGAATTTCCCTCATAACACAAGTAGATTGATGGGTAGTGCCTAGATTGACCTAACCTCCTCAACAATACAAATTGCAAGTAGAATGTTTCACATGTTATTTAAAAAAACCAAAATTATATAACAAAATATATTTTTTAAATTTATAAACTTACTGGAAAAATCTAATAAAAAAACCTAAAACAATATAAAAAAATCAAAACAAAATATTTCTTAAATAAATAATAAATAATAAATAAAATAAAACGAATAATAGTAAAATATGTATTTAATAAATAAATAAAAATATTTAATAGAAAAAAGGTAGCTTCCAGTGGGGGCTTGGTCATTGCTACCATTCCCATGTCCTGGGTGGTTGTGGTAGTTGTGGCTATGGGAGTTGCAACCATGGCCATGATAGCCCAGGACCAACTATGAACATGATCCTTTGGGCTAGCCATGGCAAAAAAAATTCTTAAAAAAAAATTTGAAGAAAATAAATGGCTTCGTTTTACCTCATTACTTGAGTACATTTGGATTTGGAGCGAGGAACCTTCCCATGGAAAAAATAAAAAAAATTAAACATTGAAGACAAAAAATAAAAAATAAACTCTAAATTACCTGAGTCACTTGAGTACATTTGGATCCGTGAGAAATGGTAAAGCAAAAGGAGGGAGATTCCTTTGAAACTTAAAACCTTTGCACCTACAAAGCAAAGAAGAAAACCGCCGTCGTAAACATTAGGTGGAATGAAGCAAATAAGGGATAATTAGAGCCATAGCTTGAAGCCATGAAACCCTCAAAACTCCAGTAGAGAGACCATAACATAAAGATTCAAGAGTGAAAATGAATGGAATGAAGAGAGTTCATGGCTTAATATTCCCATATTGCTTTTATTTAGATAATATATTTAGGAGAGGTGGATGGAGTTGTGGGTAGTTAATAACTTTAACTTTCATTACTACATTTATAAGTTATAATTTATGATTATAAGTTAGAAATACTACTAATTTGTATTCACACAATCATTATCTAGTCATATATGTTTATTCTCGACTATATTAGTAGTTTATATTTGTCATTTATAACTATGCCACTTTAAATTGCTCAAATTTGGTAGTATTTAGCTTATAAAAAATGTCGTGTGATTTGAATTTTTAAAGGATCTTTTTTACCATTAAAATTATGTGTGAAATTTGAATGCTTAACTTCATAAAATGACTTTTACAATACAATATTAAATGCTTAGATAAACAACATAAGCAAAAAAACAAGTATGCAAACCATAAAATTGCAAACAACATATGATCACGGAGTTCACCCCTCCTGGGCTATGTCTCTGGGCCACTTCCAATGAGAAGACTGATCTTATTAATTCTTCAAACAGATCACATACATGAGTTATGGTGTAACTTCTAATTTCTGTCAATCAAACATAGAAACAGATTACACCACTGCACCTCTCAAAATTCTAAGAAATATTAGAATAAAGTCGACCCCCTTTGCTTGAGATCTCCTCTAGAATACACTTCGAGAAAGATCCATGTTGCACTTGTACGAAACATACAGACTGTACCTTTCTATACTCTAATCCCGCCTCAAAAACTATGCAAATCATGGGCACCGAAATCCCCTTCCGTGGCTTTGAAATGGTGGTTTTATAGTGGTTATTGGGCCCGAAATAATGGACCATGTGCCCCTTTTTTGGCTCCAAATTCGTAACAAAATTTTAAAGGATTTTAATTTTTATGCCAATCTGTATCAATGGACTTGGAAATGGCCCACTGGCACAATGATGCACTTTTGGACCAAAGGTCCTGGTGTCAAACCCATGAGCCTCGATCTCCCCCCTTTTGAATTGGTAATATTGTATAAGTGTTGCCTTTGTCGTTGTTTTAGCATCCACGATCCATGCAATATGTTGTTTGGCCCTTGGTTCTTCATCGGTTCTCACGGTCTCTAAGCATAGTATGTGGGATAAATATCACACATGGGGTCAAGGGCTAAGCCCCTTTTTCAAAACAACAAACTTTGAAATTTTAAATACCACTAACGTTATATATGGTTAAGAAACACCAGTGGAGATCATGGCTAAGAAAATGGATACCAACTTGTAATTTAGCTAATCAAATCGCCACATAGCGCTCTTCAATTGGTCCACTTGGATGCCACATGCCAATGCACCTGCCACATGGATGCCACCTTGATGTAGAGGAAAGAGTTCCTATGGCTGGGGTTAAGAGGCCATCAACCTACTAGGTTGAAATATAGATGCATATAGTTCTGCAAGTAAATGTAAATAAGATTCATATATTAGATAGGTTCATACCTCAATCCATGAAGGTTGATCCAAGCTTCCCTTCAATCCTCCTCTTGCTCCTCTTGCACCAAGATACCTACAAAACAAATTCTACCTTCCTCAAACCAATATGACCACATGTAAAGCAATGATAATCAAATAAATATGAAACCCTAATATGATTAACATAAACATCTAATCATAAACATATATTCAATATACAAGACACATTGATTGGAAACAGGAAGAGAATCACGTATTTATTAATCATGTAAGAAGTACAAATATTACCTTCTCCTCAATATAAGCACCTCATGAAACCTTGATCTGGTTCTTTTTCTTCTCTTCTCCAAGGAACTCAGCCTCCAAGCTCTGCAACACAAGGAGATGACATCTAGGGAAAAGGTAGGGGGGACAAGAGTCCCAATTCCTCCAGCATAACAATGCAAAGGTTCAAGTCCCCTCTCATGGAGCCCTCTCCCTCTCTTATATAGTTTTTTGAAGAGTTATGGATGAGTAAAAAGTAGTTACAACCAAAGAAGTCAATTGTATAACCACCAAAACTACCCAAAATTCGAGAAACATTCATTTTTTTACATGTATAGGACAAAGTCGTGGGTTGCAATGACAACAGTCGTGAATGCAAAGCTGAAATTGTGGGATACAGTAATAAGAGTCGTGAATACAAGAGGAATCTACACTTTCAACTACATAAGAATCATGAATATCATAGAGTAACTGTGGGTTAGACTTAGGACAAGTTGCGAATACAAAAGTATAACCATGGGTACCATGAAGTCAAAGTCGCGGTTAGGTAAAAAAATATTATTTTTAGGGTGCTTATGGGAATTTCCAGGATTTGGAGTCTTCTGCAAAGTTATTCTTGACTCAAATACATTTCCAAAGGTCTAGAGAATAGGTCAAATGAAATTACATAACTCTGGATATGGCTCTTCCAATCTCAGTGTTTTTTCATTGACTTTTAGTGACTTTCATGAAGTGTCATCATGGAAGTGTTAACATGCGATGAAATCACGAGAAAGTGGTCACAAGAAGAGATGTGCCATTTTAGGCTAGAACATATGCCCCCTATTGTATGAGGTTAGAGGGGAAGATGATAGTAGAAATACATTATAAAAGGAAATAGTTAAGTCATGGATAGAGTATAGAATCCAAGATCGAAAAGCTCGAACAAAGGTACCTGAAAGAGAGATAAATGTTAGACAAAACTTATCTCTGGGACATACAGGTCCATATGCAAATCATCGCCATAAATATACATGTGGATCCAACATGTGTCTAACTAATGTAACTATCATGGTCGCACAATATGCAAAAAGGTGCCATATAAAATCTAAAGGATTCATGGCCATAAGTGAACAAGGTGGATCCATGCTCAATAATCGGTCATAGCCACAAGAATACAAGGTGGATCTATGTATCAACAAATGTCAAATGAAGTGTGACAAGGTCTTGCGCAACTCAGGCAATAGCAAAAAATGACAATGCTATTGTCGACCCAAGGTCTTCAATCCAACTGCCCAAAGGTACGAATCCTAGCAACGCGAATAAAGGAACTGAAGTTGAACATGGAGGAAATTGTTTGATTACCAGTCATTGATGAGGATTGTTAGCAAACACGAGGGAAACCACCATTAATGAAAATGGTCCCCAAAGTAGTACAATCTAGAAAGTGTGAATAAAAGGTCTTGAAGTCGAACACTTGAATAATCCATCAAGTATGATACATTAAGGTATTCCCATTACCCAATAGCGAGGGAAATTCCACTAATGACTGCAATCCTTAAGGTACTGTCATAAACTCGAAATCTCATTCCCAGAGAAATATGTGTTGACTTTGATAGGAAGAGATCTGTTGGAAGGAAGGAATTAAGGCATCCTCCATCATCCAACATGAGGTAAGTCAAAGACTAATGGATCAAGAGACGGTAAAAAGTTTTACGACAAGAACCGTCAAAGACATGATGTAATGAACTGATACCAAGGAATGGCCGACACAAAAGGTCCAGAAAACTGTAGAATGACTGACAAAGGTTTAATCCTTGAACAATGAGCACAACACAAAAAGTGACTTAGGCAGATTTTGACACAAAGGGACCAACGACACAAATATGCAATGTAGGATACATTGACATATTCCCCATATAATTGGAAAAGAAGCCAACTGGAGGAGTAAGAAAATCTGATTTGGGATAAGGTCAAAATACTAGAACCCAACTGTTGATAGACTCAAAATTGGTGCTTTGTTCAAGGAGACAAGACTTGCTTCCATGATGTAGAAAACATGTGAATGAAATTCCCCTTCCCTCTTTCTTGTAAAGGTTTAACGAGTCCAAGAAAGAAAACTTGGGACCTTCTTCATTGTTGTCAAGCTCGAATAAGAGACAAAAGAATGCTTTATAAAGCACTGATTTGTGGATTTTTTGAGCCCGAATTAGTGGATGCTTGGTGGTGTTTTCATAGTTTCAAGAGTCTAAAAACTCCAAAGAAGAATCTAAGGGAGTGCTTTTTCATAAACTTAGTCTCCTGAGTCCGAAAAAGTGTAAAAAAATCCAAAGGAGAATTCTCTTAGCTCAAGTGAACTAAGGTGTACCTTTTTCGTACTTAGTTGATAAGGTCCGAAAAAGGGGTAAATTATCGCTAGACCGATGCTCCTTCAAAAGCAAGCAGAAGCGCTTTAGTTTTAACGAGTGTGAAGGGAAGTAAGATCACTCAGAAAGTTCCATTTATTTATGAGAATGTTATGAACAACAGTAAACTCGATGCTTTGTTCTTAGCATTTAGCGAGCATGACAAAGACATAAATTATGCTTAGAATCTTTTTCATGCTTAGGTACAAAGCACGAAAAAGAGAAAACTAAGCTCGAAAATGTTCCTTTTTCCATAATTTTAGTCCTCCATGTCCAGAAAAGAGATAAACCTATGCCTGAAGATACTCTTCTAGATTCTGAAGAAAATAGAGTATTTCTATTTCGTAAGTAATCCACATAGTCCTAAAAAGAGATAAACTACCACCAATGTGGATTATCATTCAATTACTTTAACGAGTCTGAAAGAACAAGTAACTTGGTTATCCATTCAATTTAAAGGAGTCAGACCAGTGCTTAAAGATAACTCCATATTTTTCTCGTAAATGTTTAACGATTTTGGAAAATTCAACCCGTGGCCTCCTTACTATTTTTAACGAGCTAGAAGGAGAGCATAAAGAATTCTATAAATGTGAGGAGACGAGTGTCAGAGGCAGGAGAAACTAGTTCCAGGCACGAGGAACATGAGCAAGGTAAAGACACTCGAGGAATGTCTCCTCAAGGTAAAAGGTGTCGAGTTGCAAATGCAAAATGATACAAAGTTGAGCGATTGTGAGAGCATAGATAAGGGCTTATACAATAAGCTAAAAGCATGGAATACGGTACCAGGATCATAAGCATGAGCAGGGTACATGCAGGTGCAGTTACATCTTGAACAACAAGGCAAGGTCAGTAAAAAGTTGTGAATCCAACTAAAAATCATGTCTCCAAGAAACAACAACACCAGAATCATATTCAAAAGAAAAGATCTGATGCAGGTCACTTTTGGCAGAAACACGTGCAACTTTCCTATCTTCAACATAAGTTTTAGTCAAGGTAGAATCAACCGAAAAGGAATCTATAATGCCAAGGCTTGATGTTTTATAATCAATAAGATCAACCTTAGAAGAAAAGAAAAAATCAACAAGGGATATAGATTCTGCAGGAAAAAACCTAGTATCACATGAGTTGAAAAATCTAGAAGAAAATCAAACTCATCAGGATCACTAACTTGTTGTTCGAAGGAAGAGTCAAAAGACTCAACAATACCAACATAAGAAGATCGATCAATGGAAAAATTAGGCTTATGAAACAAATTAGGGTTATACTTGGTCACAATTGAACCAACATCCAAAAGAAGGGCATATTGTATCAAGGACTCTAGGAAAACTTCATCCGATGGAAGGAGACCATCCCAGATAGGACACATGTCTAAAATTTTAGTTGGATCAACAGGGTGGAGAGCGGGCTCCACAATATGTATAGGATGGATCACCTGGTCAATTGTTGGGACCGAGTCCTAAGAAGGTAAACATGAACACAGAGGCTTCTTCTTAGTAGCAATTGAACAAGAGGGATATGAGGCCACATAGCTCACTTGCGGCGAGGTAGTGTCTACCGAGACACTAGGAATCGATAGATGGAAAAGTTGTTCTATATATAGTCAGGTGGGAAGGAGGATCACAAAAAGATAGCTGATTAATAGTGACAATGCTTTCATTATGAGGGAAGTACATCACACGAAATAATGTAGACACCACAGCTTGCATAGCATAAACGTAATCACGCCCAAGGAGCATATTAAAGTCCAAGCTGGGGTCCTCGATAACCATGAAATCAACTAAGACATTTTATCACTCAAAGTAACAACTACTTGAGTAAGGACTCCCGTAGCTTGTGTGACATGCCCCAATTTGCAAAAATATTTCATGTTTTTTAGGAACATTATGTTATATTTTATGTTAAAGTTTGTAATTAATGACCAAGTGGGGTCAAGGATAATTTAATGTAATTGAAAAAATTTTATTAATAAATAAATGAAAGATGAGACAACAGCTTAGGGAAGCTGTTAAATGAGTGTTTTACTGGTCACTTGGTGGAGGAGGCTGGGTTGAGAGCCGATTGACATGTGGCAGCATCCTCAAACTACTTCTAGCTGTTGCAGGTGGCAACTTCCCTATTTGCGTGGTCATGATTCCCCAAGAAAGTGGAGCGGGAGTAGGTGGCTCATTAAGTAAAAACTAACCCAAAATACCTAGGCATGCTAATAAAACTTCCCATTGAAGATAGTTGAGGCTGCTCATTCTAGATTTGTGATCATTCTGAGTGAATGAAGTGCACATGAGAATTCGATGGAGGGGACTAGATGAAGTAAGTTTGAGTGCACAAGTGTTGAAGACCTGAACTAGTGCAACTATTCTAAGCTGAGTTCATACTGTTGTAAGCATAACTGAGTTATTGTTGAACACTCAGTAGAGTTGCAGAGGATTTCAAGACTACATCTCTCACCCAGTACTTCTACCAGGGGACCAGGAGACAAGCTCAGGGGTCCTGAAAATTGCAGTCCAACTCTTCTCTAGGAGTTGGTTGGGAGGAACAACTTCCTTAAGTTGTTGTCACCTCATCTATACTTCCAGGTTTTGCTTAGTTCAGTCATTCTAATTATTTACTGTATCTGGAAATTTTAAGAGTTTTCAATAATATAGTATATTTTCGTTTTATTTATGTTAGGATAAATAGGAGAATTATATATGTTGTGAAAGATTGTAACTAGCTATATTAGGGTAAATTAGTAGAGAAATTTTTTAGTTAATTGATAGATAGGAAAAGAAAAAATACCTAAACTGTATTTTTCCACACCTTTTTGCAAGGCAATACTCTAGTACAGTAGGTTTCTTTATTTTTAAACAGTGGATTCAATAAAAGATGAATGTAGACGTAAATGGTTGTTTTCTAAAGGATTTTGTATAAATTGCTTATAGAAATTCAGTTGTATTTGTAATTTTTACTTAAGTATTTAGATAAACTAAATAAAGATAGAAGAAAAAGGCTAAAGAATACACACTCGTATGTGTAATATTTTACACAGTAAAACCAACAAAATTACACTTTATAAACCTAGTATATAATCCTAAATAGATAATATCGAAAACAGTAAATTAGCTAGAATTACTTAGCAGACCAGTAAACTAGGTTAAATTTTTACTCATTTAGCTCCCTTATGAGAAAATGTAAAATAGGGTTTACAAAATATTTGTTCTTTCATAACAGATTAAATTCAAAATTTATAATATCAAAACCTAGTAGTATACTCCAGAAAGTACTGAAAAGAAATACATTTATTTCAATAATATCATTTCTTTGTCTTATTTCCAGAATTCCTTGCTATATTATTAATTATGCTACTATCAAAGTATTCCCTTTTCAGAGGTCCTCAAATCATATTTCTTTAAATAAGAAACAAAAAAAATTATGATCTATTTAACCCTAATCATCGAAAGTAAATAACAATAAAAGTAGCTAAAATAAATAGAATATACATAAATTTAAACCAAACAGAGATACTGCTAATTCAGCCTTAAGCTGTGAAAATCATTTTAATTTTAAAACAAAACTAAACAGATATAGTCTCGGCCTACGGCCTTTACTACTCCAGTCAAGGTTTAAAAACCTTGATAAAAGTATCTGCATATAAACAGAGTTTTCATAAAAACCAAACATTTGTTTTTTTCTACGAAAGCCCCTTTAAAAAACAGAAGTGTTGTAAGAATAGCCATTAAGTTTTTCTTTAAAAACCCTAAACAATCTACTTTTAACGACCCAATGGCTTGTCAATAAAAGTCACAGATTAAGCCAGCACTAAACAACACCATTAAATTTCAACCATGGTCGAAAGGTCTCAAAAACTAATTCTTCAAGTCTCGACTGAGAGAGCCCGAATCTTCCATTACAAAACAACCACTAGCAATTTTTAAATAAAAATAAAAACAAAAGAACAAATAGAGTATCTAAAAGCCACGGCCGAACCAGAACCATCTTTCACACGGAAAAACTCTCTTAAAAACACCATACAACTCTTGCAGTAGTAGCTCTGGTGAAAGCGAGGCTTATCGGTTTGAATGCCTTCACGAAAGCTCTATTGGTGGAGTTTACAAAGTCGAGCCAGCATTGGAGAGCCTGCATGAAATCAAAACCATAATTGTTATTTATACAATTTTGTTTCACAAATTATAATCTTAATATTGTGCAGAAGAATTTAAATAATTTTTTTTCTTACCAAGAAGGAGCGTAGCAGTTGTTGGAAGTCACGAGCTAACCCTAGCTTCCTCGTTTTTTCCACGAGATGAATGATGCTCTGCCAAAAAGAAAGAATGCAGTTTGTATTGTTTGGGACGAAGCAAATAGTAAAACAAAGTATCCAAGTCACTCTTCCAACAACCCCCTTCACACTGGTTACGGTCTTAAGCATTCACAGAGTACAAAAACTCACTCAGAAAAACAATGGCGAAGACAGCCCAACCTACAACATTTCTTTTTGACGGTCAAACCACCCCACAACAGCTGTAAGCACCATGCTCACTTAATGTTACATATAAACTTGAAGTTTAGACTTGTAAAGAAGCTCGATATGGCTTATGGAAGGCCTGTGTAAAAAAATCAATGGAGGATTGACAACGAGCCTGGCAACCATGAGCTCACAGCTTGACTACCTTGCAGTGAAGACAAACAAAATGCGAATTTAGGGTTAGGGCAAGTCTTTTCTTGCCTCCAAAGTCAACACAAAACCTAATCATCGACCACCAACCACGTGTCCTCCGAAATCATTTGCAAAATATGGGTTTCATGCTATAGTTTGGAAATATCGTGTTAATCTGCACAATCATTTGTTCACAAGTCAAAACCTTAGGATATTATTACGTGTATCATTATCCTCATTTTATTTTTATTTTATAAACCAAAGACATTGTGATTAAGAGGTATTCACTTTTCATTGGGGCTTTATGCATAATTTAACTATAACCTTTGCATATCTAAGATCTCCTCATTTTACTTAATGTCTACTATTCGTATTGGTAATATACAAATGAAAGGAAGATGAACCAACTTTACATGGAAATACCTAACCATAGGAATCCTCGAGCTAGGATTAGTATAATAATAAATTTATAATTTACAATATATGCATTGGAATTGATAACTCATATAAAACGAGATTTTATATACAAGAAAATTAAGTACAAATGCTTGCTTAAGAAGAATCACTAACATAGAAAGTTTATAGTTTAGAAAGAACTCAAACAAATATATACAGTACTATATACCAAATACTAACAATAAGTGTGTGGTTTTGGTCGCAAGTATATTTTACATATCTTGTCAATCATAGACTTTGTAGATTACTATATTCTTACATGAAGAAGTAAATCTATCCATAATATGCACCGTCACAAATAAAACAAGTCTATAACTGAAAACAGAAGGAGGATGATTGTTGGAACAAGTACTGTGGCAGTAAACATAACTGCACTAAATCCATTCTTTTACAATAATGTTATTACAAACATTCATGTAGATTTCTAACAATAGAAATACCAACAATACCTTTTACAGGGACAAGCTGCAATATAAACAATTTAACTAGCATTTTATCCTATGCTAGTTGTGTGTTATTCTTGATCTGGAATTTACTGGTAACAAAACTGCTTACATGTTTAGAACCTGTAAAAGAAGCATCACTTCACTGCGTTAGCTGTAAGCTAAGTAAGCCCCGACCTCATCTAAGGTTCTTTCGTACTTGACAGAAGACAGTAATAACACACTTAACATCATGTTTAGTTATAGTTTTCTTTCCTATCCTTTTAAAAACATAAACTGCAGAATTTAACATCCATAACATAGTACTTCAAAGATAAGCAAATAAATTATATAGAACTAAAGAATTACAATGCTCTATTCTAAATACTACTGTTTGAGTAACCGCTAGCAGTTATTGGTTCTTAGGCAGTGACATCTTTGAACATTTTATATTACATGAAAAATTATAAATTTTTATGAATTTTTCGGTTATTGCATGTGGTATCAAAGCATAAGGTTCAAACACTAGGCCTGAATATGGCTCAAATTACATAAATAAAACAGTAGATTTAAAACATGCATACTGGTTTTTACCTTTCTTTTGAATTATACTTCTAGAGAATTTTTCTGAGTTAACTGTAGGTATGGAAAGATTGGAAGAATATACGGATGAGCAGTCCCCATTTACTGAACGAAGTAATTCTAAAAGAGAACCCATACAAGAAGAAATAACTAATAACTCTTCTGAATTATTACAAACAGTCAAGGAACTAAGAATAGAGATGGAAACAGTCAAAAAGGAAAATGAGAGAATTCTGAGAACTCAGGAGGAGCTAAATCAGATTTTAATGTAAAGATTTCAGAATGAAGAAAAAGATAAATGAACAGAGTCTGAAGAAATGCCTTACCAACATAAAGATAAAAAGTCTAAATAGTTTAAAATTGAAAGTAACTCATCTTCTGAGGTTTACGACAATCCACATAAAAAGAATTATCGATATACTAGTGATAGTAGCAAAGATAATCATCATATAAGAAAGAGAAAATTTAAAACTTATCAAGAAATCCCTGGAGAATTCAAGAAAATTAAGCCACCAACCTTTAATGGTGAAACTGAGAAGGGAGAAGAGATTGAATCATGGCTGTCTGGGATGAAGAAATGTTTTCAAATTTATAATTACTCTAATCAACTGAAAGCCAGAATGTCTATTTATAACCTCACTGGGAAGGCAAATATTTGGTGGCAGGATCTAAAAAGAGTAAAAGGCATTGGGGAAAAAAATATTAACTAGAGTACGTATAAGAAATATTTTAAGAAGAAATGTTTGTCTAAACAGTACTACGAGGAGCGGGCTAAGGATTTTTATGAATTAAAACTGGGAACAATGAACATGAAAGAACTAAACAGTAAATTCCTAAGTCTGCTTAAATATGTACCTTACATAGTGGATGAGAAGCCTAAGGTACAACGGTTTCTAAGCTGCTTACCCTTTCATATAAAAGACAAAATTGAATATGACAATCCAAAAACTTTAGAAGAAGAAATGAGAAAGGCGAATTTCTGTTATGAACAGAATCGCAAAAAGGAAAGTATGACAAACTGGAAGGCTAAAAGAACTAATAATTTTGAACAGACGAATAAAGGTTTTGTACTTGACCGAAATTTTAAGAATAATAACACACGAAATTTTCCTAATAAAAATTTCCAAGGGAACAAAAGTAATTCACAGATAAATCCAAGTGGTCAAAGACATAAAGAATCTGTTAACAATCACAGTAACTATACCAAGAATTATGAACGAAAGGAACCAATAAAGTGCTGGAAATGTAATGGTCCTCATTATGCATCAGTTTGTCCCAATTGGAAGAAGACTATTAGCAACATACATATGATGCAGGAGGAGATGACTATCAATGATCTAGCAAGGACAATGCCTAGGATCAATGCAGCACTAGAGAACAGGCAAGCGGATTATCAAACTTCCATGGTGGAAGTGGAAGGTAAGCTGAATCAAATACCTATATCAATTTTAATTGATCTAGCGGCTAGTTTAAGTTATATTTCTCCTGATTTAGTAGAAAAAGGTAAGTTATCAATAGAAAAGTTTGCAAATTCTTGGTTAGTCCAGCTAGCTACTCGTGCAAAAAGAAAGGTGATCGGCTTTGTTAAGAATTGTATTGTAAAAATGGATCAGATTGAAACCTATGTTAAGCTTAATGTACTACATTTAGGTTCTTATAATATGTTAATTGGTATGGATTGGTTAGAACAACATAAGGTAGTCCTGAACTGTTTCGATAAAATCTTTACTTGCGTAAATAACGATGGAGAAACAATAAATGTAAAAGGGATCCCTATGAAAACAGCTATAAGACAGATCTCTGCTTTGCAACTTAAGCGAGTTTTTCGGAAGCGCTATCAATCTGTTGCTGTAACAGTAAGTAATGAAGAATATACTAATAACGAAAATAAATTAAAACTAGAAAATATCCCGATCCTGAGGGAGTGTTCGGATGTATTTCTGGAAGAAATTTCGGGACTGCCTCCGAAGCAGGAGTTAGAATTTACTATTGAGATGGTACCTGGTGCAGTGCCCAGCTCAAAAGCCCCTTATTGGATGAATATACTGGAATTAAATGAACTAAAGTCGCAGTTAAAAGAACTCATTAATGAGAATTATATTAGACCCAGTGTGTCTCCCTAGGGAGCACCTGTTATTTTTATTAAGAAGAAGGACGAAACTCTACGATTATGTATAGATTATCGTCAACTAAATAAAATGACTATCAAAAATAGATATCCATTACCCCGCATAGATGATCTATTTTATCAGCTACATGGAGCAACTATATTCTCGAATATTGATTTATGATCTGGTTACCACCAAGTCCGAATCAAATATGAAGACATCTTTAAAATAGCTTTCAGGACCAGGTATGCTCATTACAATTTTGTTGTTATGCCATTTGGGCTTACTAATGCCCGAGTTGTTTTATGTGTCTGATGAATAATGTAATGCATAAATACCTTGATAAGTTTTTGGTCATATTCATTGACAGCATCTTAATTTACTCAAACTCTGAAGAAGAACATAAAGAACATTTAAAAATTGTCTTACAAGAGTTACGAGAACATCAACTCTATGCAAAATTTAGTAAATGTGATTTCTTTAAGGATAAAATATAGTATCTGGGTCATCTAGTGACTAAAGAAGAAATTTCCTTTGATCCTGAAAAGATAAAGGCAATCGAAGAATGACCAGTCCCAAAAGACGTAACTGACATACAATCATTCATGGGGATTACTGGCTATTATCGAAGATTTATCGAAGGGTTTTCAAGATTTTGCAAATCTCATAACTTCTTTACTGAAGAAAGCGAGGAAATTTGAGTGGAGTCAAATGTGTGAAGATAGTTTTAAAAAGTTAAGAACATTATTAACCATTGCACCAATCATAAGAATTGTTGACCCTAATAAATATTTTATAGTATGTACTGACGTATGTAATGACGGTTTAGGTGGAGTTTTAAATCAGGAAGGACACATCATTGCTTATGAATCTAGGAAGCTGAAGATTCATGAGAAAAATTATGTGACCTATGACTTAGAATTGGATGTTGTCATACATGCCTTAAAAATGTGACATCATCATTTAATCGAAAGAAAGTTTATATTATTGACAGATAATAAAGGGTTAAAATATCTGTTGGATCAACCTAACTTAAATGCTAGGCAAGATAGGTGGCTAGCTTTCCTCAGCGAGTAAGACTTTGAAATCAAACATATTAAAGGAAAATAAAATAAGGTCACTAATGCTTTAAGCAGAAATGCAAAACTGAATTTAAGAGCAGCAATCAGCACCTATAAAACAGATTTAGAAGAATAGCTAGAAGAAGGAATAGGACAAGATGAAAATTATCGGAAATTACAAGCAAGGGTAAGAGAAAATTTAATTGAAAGTTTAAGTACAGGGTATATTTTAAATGAAAAATGACTATTATTACTATATAAAGATAGGCTATATGTACCTAATGTACCTAAGATTAAGTTGTTGATTTTTAACAAAATTCATAAGACCCCTTATTCAGGGCATCATGGTTATCAAAAAACTATAACTATGCTAAGAAAGGATTATTTTTGGCCAAACGTGAAAAATGAATTGGAAGAATACATAGATAAGTGATTTGAATGTCAGCAAGTAAAGACTAAACATCAGCATCCAGCTAGGTTACTTCAGTCATTACCTATTCCTAGCTGGAAGTGGGAGATAATCAGCCTTGATTTTATCACAAGACTACCTAGAAATCAAAACTTGAATGACTCAATAATGGTAGTTGTCGATAAATTAAGCAAGTCAGCTCATTTTATACCTATAGAAATTACTTATAAAGCTGCGAATATTGTTGATATTTTCCTATAAAAAAAATTCGCTTACATGGAATACCGAAAGTAATAATTTCGAACAAATACCCTAAGTTTACGGACAACTTTTGGAAGTCTTTGTTTAAAGGACTAAATACTACATTAAATTTCAGTACCTCCTTCCATCCTCAAACAGATGGAAAGACTAAAAGAGTAAATCATGTATTGGAATATCTGCTTCGAATGTATGTAAAAGAACAGCCAGGTAAATGGGAAGATTACTTACACTTGGTAGAGTTTGCTTACAATAATCACTACCAAGCCTTAGCAAGATATAGTCCTTTGAAATTTTGTATGGCAGGAAGTACAATACCCCCATCTCATGGAGTAATCCAGTTGATAGGTTAGTATTAGGACCTGAATTATTGAAAGAGGTGGAATTAATTGTAAAACAAGTGCAAGGTAACTTGAAAGTTGCGCAAGATCGACAAAAAAGTCAAGCAGATATTAAACGAACTCAAAAGGAGTTCCAGGTAGGTGAACATGTATTTGTTAAGGTGAGACCTAAAAAGAGTTCTCTGAGGTTAGGAAGTTGTTCTAAGTTAGCACCCCTATATTGTGGACCTTTTGTGAAATACTGTCCAGAATAGGACAGGTAGCATATCATTTAGCTTTACCGCCAAACTTAAAGGTTCACAATGTTTTTCATATTTTTGTGTTAAAAAAAATATGTACATGATGCTACTCATGTTATTAATTGGAATGATGTGTAGGTGGACCCCGAAGGAGATTTTCTAGTGGAACCGGATTATATCCTCGAAGGGAGAGAGCTCTCGCTTCGGAATCGCACCATCGGTCAGGTAAAGGTGCAATGGAAGCACCTTAGTCCAAAAGAAGCCATCTGGGAATTGGAAAGTCATATGCGGGATGCATATCCAATTCTATTTCAAGGAAGTTATGAGGACGAAGAATAAATAACATCGAGGACAATGTTATAAATTAAGGGGGTGTGTATGTCACATGCCCCAATTTGCAAAACAATTTCATGTTTTTGAGGAACATTATGTTATATTTTATGTTAGAGTTTGTAATTAATGACCAAGTGGGTCAAGGATAATTTAATGTAATTGGAGAATATTTTATTAATAAATAAATGAAAGATGAGACAACAGCTTAGGAAAGCTATTAAATGAGTGTTTTACTGGTCATTTGGTGGAGGAGGCTGGGTTGAGAGCAGATTGACATGTGGAAGCATCCTCAAACTACTTCTAGCTATTGTAGGTTGCAACTTCCCTATTTTCGTGGTCATGATTCCCCAAGAAAGTGGAACAGGAGCAGGTGGCTCATTAAGTAAAAACTGACCCAAAATACCTAGGCATGCTAATAAAACTTCCCATTGAAGACAGCTAAGGCTGCTCATTCTAGATTTGTGATCATTCTGAGTGAATGAAGCGCACATGATAATTCGATGGAGGGGACTAGCTGAAGTAAGTTTGAGTGCACAAGTGCTGAAGACCTGAACTAGTGCAACTATTCTAAGCTAAGTTCATACTGCTGTAAGCAGAACTAAGTTACTGCTGAACACTCATTAGATATGCAGAAGATTTCAAGACTACACCTATCACCCAATACTTCTACCAGGGGACGAGGAGACAAGCTCAGGGGTCCTAAGAATTGCATTCCAACTCTTCTCCAAGAGTTGGTTGGGAGGAACATATTCCTTAAGCTGTTGTCACCTCATATATACTTCTAGGTTTTGCTTAGTTCGGTCATTCTAATTATTTACTGTATCTCAAAAGTTTAAGAGTTTTCAATAATATAGTATATTTCCTTTTTATTTTTGTTAGGATAAATAGGAGAATTATATATGTTGTGAAAGATTGTAACAAGCTAGATTAGGGTAAATTAGTACATAAATTTTTGAGTTAATTCATAGATAGGAAAAGAAGAAATACCTGAACTGTATTTTTCCACACCTTTTTGCAAGGTAGTACTCTAGTACAGTAGGTTTATTTATTTTTAAACAGTGGATTCAATAAAAGATGAATGTAGACATTAATGGTTATTTTCTACAGGATTTTGTATAAATTGTTTATAGAACTTCAGTTGTATTTGTAATTTTTACTTTAAGTATTTAGATAAACTAAATAACAATAGAAGAAAAGGCCTAAAGAATACACACTGGTATGTGTAATATTTTACATAGTAAAACTAGCAAAATTACATTCTATAAACCTAGTATGTAATCCTGAATAGATAATATCGAAAACAGTAAATTAGCTAGAATTACTTAGCAGAACAGTAAACTAGGTTAAATATTTACTCATTTAGCTCACTTATGAGAAAATATAAATTAGGATTTACAAAAGATCTATTCTTTCATAACACATTAAATTCAAATTTTATAATATCAAAACCTAGCAGTATACTCCAAAAACTACTGAAAAGAAATACATGTATTTAAATAATATCATTTATTTGTCCTATTTCCAGAATTCATTGTTATATTATTAATTATGCTATTATCAAAGTATTCCCTTGTCAAAGGTCCTCGAATCATATTTCTTTAAATAAGAAACAAAAAAAAATTATGATCTATTTAACCCTAATCATCGGAAAGTAAATAACAATAAAAGTAGCTAAAATAAACAGAATATACATAAATTTAAACCAAACAGAGATACTGCTAATTCAGCCTTAAGCTGTGAAAATTATTTTAATTTTAAAACAAAATTGAACAGATATAGTCTCGGCCTACGACCTTTACTACTCTATTCAAGGTTTAAAAACCTGAATAAAAGTATCTGCATATAAACAGAGTTTTCATAAAAACCAAACATCTGTTTTCGGCTATGAAATCCCCTTTTAAAAAGAGAAGTGTTGTAAGAACAGCCATTAAGTTTTTCTTTAAAAACCCTAAACAATCCGCTTTTAACGACCCAATAGCCTGTCAATAAAATTTATGGCTTAAGCCAACACTAAACAACACCATTAAATTTCAACCATGGACGAAAGGTCTCAAAAACTAATTCTTCAAGTCTCGGCTGAGAGAGCCCAAATATTCCATTACAAAATAGCCACTGGGTCTTTTTAAATAAAAATAAAAACAAAAGAACAAACAGAGTATCTAAAAGCCACAGCCGAACCAGAACCATCTTTCACATGGCAGAACTCTCCTAAAAACACCATACAACTCTTGCATGAGTACCTCAAGTGAAACCGAGGCTTACCAGTTTAAATGCCTTCACAGAAGCTCTGTTGGTGGAGTTTACAAAGTCGAGCCAGCATTGGAGAGCCTACATGAAATCAAAACTATAATTGTTATTTATACAATTTTGTTTCACAAATTATAATATTAATATTGTGCAGAAGAGTTTAAATACTTCTTTCTTCTTACCAAGGAGGATCGTAGCAGCTATTGGAAGTCGTGAGCTAACCCTAGCTTCCTCGTTTTGTCCTCCTTCTCCTTTATGAGGGTCGCTGAGCCCTCCTGTCTTCCGCCACTTCCTTCAATGCAGTGGGTGAGCTCTCTCTTCTCGGTCGCTCAGGTACCGTTGCCTTTCTTGACTTTTCTATCTTAAAAGTCATGGTTTTCGGCTCTGCTCTTCAGCTGGAAACGTGCTACGGCGTCGTAGCTCTATCTTATCTTCTTTCCGCCAAAACTTATCTCTCCATTAAACTAGCAGCTTCTTCTGTAGCTGCGGGACCCTGCTCCAATAGTCCCCTAACACTTACTTGTGGCTCGTCCCCAAGCCACTATCAGTGGGCTTCTCCTGCTGTAGTTTTGCCTTCGCTTCCTGCGAAGTCCTCTGCAACCTGTCTCGAAGTCCTTCGACTTCCTTCTGCATCACCTCGACACACTCTTGTGCCGAGTCAAGCAAATCTTGACTAATGCTGGCGTCTTCTGTGGCGTTAGTTTCCTCTCTAGTGGTAGTAAACTCCTTCATTTTATGTTCAACCGTATCGACTATCTCTACGATTTGCTCTTGATATGGTTGAAGCAGGTCATTAATGTGTATCTCCTTTGTTCTTAATTGCTGCGCTTCCTGCTGCAAGCAGTTCATATCCTTTGTCTTCCTCATCTTTTGAAGAGCTGCCAAGCCCTTAATTTCTTCTTTCATTGTTGCCTGTGCCTCTGATGGCCCTTGCTGTGAAGTTTTCCTCTTTTCCCTTGGTAGTGGTGTTTCTGTTGAAGATTGCGTCTGGGTGTTTGCTTTGTCTTTGTGCTTGTCCTGGGGTTCTGTCTATGCAGTGTCTGATGATAGTGGTGCGGTATCTTCATATTCCTACTTCCATTGGTCGTCGAAGTCTCTTGTGACTCCTTCGACATCCTGTGCTGTCATCCTAAACAAGCCAGGGGCCCAATCATCCCGCTTAGTCCTTTTCTGCCGTAGGTAGATTAAGTGGCTGTCTGCCATAAAATTAAGCCGGCTATCGTATATGTCCACAGTCTCCGTGCTGTGCAGTGGTGTCTCTTGAATGACCTTCATCAACATCTTATAGTAGTCATGGAATACCATCGTATTGACCGTTTTCTTGGCTGGGCTGTTGGTCTCCCATAAGCTGGCATAACGCACTCCTCTGGGCGCGCCACCTGCTATTTGTGGAAACTGGGTATGGGGCGGCTCCTTCCATCCGACAAATGCGCAAAGTATAAGCAACCACGAGAAATGGAAAGGGTGGTTTGCTTCATCCTGAGCTTCCAAGCAATCTGCTTGAAGCATATTTAATAAGAATAGAGACCAATTGAACTGTTCCCCCTCTATGACCTGTATGGCAAGGTGAATTACGGATCCTGTAACTTCCTTTGGTCGAACCTTGGTTAGCAGTCTGCCCGCGAGCAGACTGGTGGTGAATCTAAGTGTCTCATTTGCTATGCTTGAGATGTCATAAGCCCGTCCTCCTCTCTGCAGCTGATACTTAGTTACTAGGGCTTGTGGTAACTTGGAGTCCTTGGTTTTTCCTGTTGTCTGTATTTCAGGGTGTTTACCCGTCTTGGACAGGCCGGTGATACGATGTATCAAATCGACGTTCAGGTCGACCTTGTTTTCTAACCAGAGGTACCCTCCGTGTACACAAGAAAGTAAAATGCACACCACGCCATTAACCTCTGCACCCCGTCCAAAATGAGGTAATCTCAGCAAATTGAGCAGACCTGACCGCTCAAGAATCTGGACATGTGGCAGGGGAACATATTCATCTCTCCCTATCCTTGGGTTCTTCTCAATCTTTAGATAGTTGTCCGGCTTGAACTGGGGATATGTCTTACCATCTCCCAGGTTATAATCTACAAATTTAACAAAAGCAGCATATCCTACTAGGTCTCCATTTTCCTTTACTTGAGAATCAATGGGTGGTATGGGAACAATATACTTAGAATTCTTAGGAATTCTTGCCTCTGGTGCGCCTTCAACTCGTGGTATCATGTAGTCTGTTGTGCTATGAACTTCTTCCTCATGCTCTGAACCGGATTCATCATTGACCTGAGATTGGCTCCTCGTCTGTGGTTGTTGTCTGGGCTATGACGAACTTGGCGGAGCACCCTTAGATGGCGTCGTCATGGCGGACGCACGGCCGTGACGCTGGAACCTTCTCAAAATGTTTTCTATCGGTTCGTCCTCAGACAGAACCCACTCAGTGTAAAACGGCGGATGAGAAATGGCTGCAACTTCTAAAAATCACAGCACTCTGTAACCAACTGAGCTCTGGACAAAGAACTCTTAACAACTTACTCTATAGCTCTTGGTTTTTCTGCAAACGTAACTGTCCCAATTGAATACTTTCTGCTTTTATACCCAATACGATAATCCCGAATGCAACGGTCATGTAGACTGAACCTGTCGGTCGTCATCAATGCCTGGACAAGACCACAACTGTCATCTGATCCTTAATAAATGAGGAAATCCGATCGAATTTCCCTCGAAACGTGTGTGCACAAGCGCCGGTCTCGTCGGAGATTTGCCAAATATGGAAAAATTTATTATACTGCTGCCAAATCTACGGTAAGATATACCAGGCATTGCCTCATTAACTACCTGTCAGATGCTGACTTGACTGGCTCTTTGTCGGTTGCAAACTGAGTACGTGGCACGGGGAAACATCGCATTGCCGCGATGCGACTCCGCATCACCTGCGTAAAACAATACTACTTTTTTTTTTTTTTTAAACAAACCGACCTGATGCGATTCCTCATACTTAGAATAATACCTGCTGGTGTAGACTGGTTCCCGATGCGATGCCTCCTTTCAACTACACTGGACATCTGCACCGCCATAAACTGGCTAAGCTAGGGCTGAGAGGTGGGGTGGCTATCACTATAAAGCTTAAGCCTACTACCATTAATCCATGTGGGAAAAAGCTCCCCATTCAGCTGGCTAAGCTGAATAGCACCTCCCTCTGTGACTTGTTGTATCTGATATGGCCCCAGCCAATGCGTCTTGAACTTTCCTGGAAACTTAATGAATTTGCTGTCATAGAGGAGCACTAGGTCTCCGATCTGGAAAGTCTTACTCTTAATGTGTCTATCATGCCAAGCTTTTTCTCGTGCCTTCTGCACTTTTTGATGGAATTTGGCGATGAATCTGTCTTCTTCTAAGGCAAGCAGCAGTGCTAGCCTTTCCTCCACTGTGTCTGTATCAGTCATCCCGGTAATTTGAGCGATTCTTAAACTGGGAAGAATATACTCCATAGGCATAACAGCCTCCTGTCCATACACCAAGCTAAAAGGTGTGTGTCCCGTAAGTTTCTTGCATGTGGTCCTGTACGCCCATAGTACAGCGTTAACTCTAAGGTCCCAATCATTCCTTTGGCTATTGCAGATCTTAGTAAGAGCATTTTCTAAAATCTTATTAAAGGCCTCCACCGTACCATTAGCCTGTGTGTGGTAGGGAGTGCTCTTATGGTGCTGAATATGGAATTCTTCTGTCAATGCCTCAATAGTGTTGTTCAAGAAATGTGTGCCTTGATCACTCATCAAAATTACTGGGCATCCAAATCTACTGATGATGTTTTCAAAAAGGAATTGTGCGGCTGTAGCAGCATCACAATTTCTTACTGCTTTGGCCTCTTCCCATCTGGTGAGGTACTCTGTTCCAATGATAATATATCTCGCACCAGTGCGCTTTCCTGGTGGGTTGATAGGACCCACAAAATCTATAGCCCATTTGTCGAATGTGCGCAGCGTGACCTGCGGTCGCAGCGGTATTTCATCGCGTCGAGAGGGTTTTCCTACCCTTTGGCAGATATCGGAGCATCTGCAAAAGTCCTTGGTGTCTTTATGCAATGTAGGCCACCATAATCCTGCCTCCAGGATTTTCTGCGCAGTCAGCTTTCCTGCGAAATGACCTCCTGCGGTTCCTGAATGTGCCTCTCTGATAATAGCGTCTTTTTCATGCGGCATCACACATCTGCGCAGAACTTCATCCGAACCTAACTTGTATAGGTGACCTGCGATAAGGGTGAAGTCTGCTACTTTAACAACCAACTGCTTCTTTTGCTACTTAGTAAACTCATCAGGTGCTACTCCTGTAGTGAGAAATTGAATAATATCGACATAGTACTCATCTGCGATCTGGATAGAAAACAACGGTACATCTGGCAGGTTGTCATCTAGGTTACTTGGCTCTTCTCCTGGGTCTATCCGTGACAGATGATCCGGTCCGGCATTCAGTCTGCCTGGTTTCACGATGATTTCAAAATCATACTCCTGAAAGAGGAGTAACCATCTACAGATTCTCCCCCCTAACACTGGCTTATTGACCAAATACTTCAAGGCAGAATGGTCAGTGAACATCTTAAATGAGGCACCCAACAGGTAGTGCCTGAACTTCTGCAGCGTGTACACCATAGCTAGGCCTTCTCTTTCTGTTGTGGTGTAGTTCTTTTCTGTTGTCGAGAGCTTTCTACTGGAATATGCGATAGGATGGTCAATGTCCCCTTCTCCTGGTTGTGTTGAAACAACCCCTAATGCAATGCCAGACGCATCCACATGTACATGAAATGGCTTAGTCCAGTCTGGAAATACTAAGATGGGTGCTGTAACCATCTTTTCTTTAAGTGTGTCTAGACTCTGCTGACATTCCTCATTCCATAGGAATTTTACATCTTTCTTTAGCAATTTCTCCATTGGTGTTGTAATCTTTGTGTAGCCCTTGATGAACTTTCTGTAGTACCCAGTATGACCAAGTACTGTCCTTAGTTGCTTGACTGAGTTGGGTGCTGGAAGATTTACAATGATGGCGATCTTCGCGGGATCTACCATCAATCCTTGTCTGCAAACAATGTGACCCAACAAAACACCAAATGGTGCACAAAATATAAATTTCTTCAAGTTTAGAGAAATCTGGTACTGCCTACATTTCTCTAACATCAGTCTTAAATCTCCTATATGCTTGTCGATTAGGCCAAATACAGTCCAATCATCAAAATATACTTCTAAGAATTTATGAATGTATTCTTTAAATACAGCAACTACTACTCTAGAAAATATAGTTGGTGCATTCTTAAGACCAAAGGGCATTACCGTATACTGGAACGATCCCCATTCTATTGCAAAGGTGGTCTTGGATCGATCTTCTGGATGTATTCTAATCTGATGGTAGCCTGAAAAGCCATCAGTGAAGGAGTAGACCTCCTGTCCTCCCACGTCGTCTAATACCTCATCAGTGAACGGTGTCGAAAATGGATCGTGAAGCGATGCATCGTTGAGCTTGCGCAGATCGACACAGATCCTGATGTCCCCTTTTGTTTTCTTCTCTTGCACGACCATGGGGCTAACCCATTTTCTTTCTTCTACTGGCTCAATGATGCCTGCTGCTAGCATCTTATCGATTTCGTCCTTTACATTTTCTTTGTAGCGTGGATTCAATCTATATGGGCGCTGCTTGACTGGTCTAGTATCCTCCTTCAATGGTATCCTCATAACTCCCAGGTCTCCAACTATTCCCTTCATCTCTGTGAACTTGGTGGGAAATAGGTCCTGATAGTCATGTAATAAATCTGCAATCTGTCCGACTGTTTCATCATTCCAATAGTCTCCAATAGAGGCAAATTTAGGTTCTGCGTCTGTGCCAATATTGATCTTTTTAATCTTTATGGGTTCAGTGATTGCTGGAATCTCTAACTGTGGTCCCCCAACATCGTGAGTCCCTTCTGACTCTAGAATGTTGGTGTTGCGAGGATCCTCATCCTCATCCTTATCTTCATTGTCTGGCTTTCCTGCGAAATTATAACACTCAAGGGCGGCTTGCAACTGGATGGCCCACTCAGGTTGAGCCTGCACTGAGATGGTACAGTCCTCAAATATCTTGATCTTGATTATGTCTAGGGCTTGAGCAACACTTGGATGTTCTGATTCAAACGCGAAGGTGAGTAGGAAACTGTCTGTCATAAGTGACCATGTGGTCGTCCCCTTGCGCAACTCGGTCTCTGTGTACCAGTTCCTTGGAACTGTGTCCAATGTGTGAATGAATCTGTGAACCCATTCATCCTCGGGAATGTCCGACCAGTTCTGTTCACATGTCTGAATGTGTGCCCTGGGATCAGTTTCTCCTGTGTACTTCTGTTGGGCATACTCTTTGTCGACAGAAAATCTGATCACCATCAGTCTTTTAATATCATGCCATGATGCGATATTCTCTTTATGCGCATACCACCATCTTGCAGGTGTGGCTCATACTGCAAGGTCCATAGCTCCGATCCTCTGCTTGTAAGGAATCTGTTGCTCAAACTGCTCAAGGAAGTCCTGGATATCTGTCAGACCATGATATGATGGAATCTCAGTGATCTCTGCGCCAATCCATCGCAGTGACTTACTCATAAACGCACATCTACACGTTGAGACTTCGTAAAGTCTGTTCTGCCAGTTCTCTAGACCAACATCGGAATCCCATGCGCATGAGCTGTCGCATCGCCAGCTAATGTTCCCTTCTGCGGTTGGATTAATGTAGTCGTTCTGGTTCGCAGTCATCTGGTAGAGACTATCCATGTTATGTGCCTCCTCCTCTACTCGGATAGGTTCAATGTATCTAGGACCCTGGTGAGGATCCAGTGGCGCGATGACCCGGATCTGCGCATCCTCAAAGGTCATTTGTCTTCTCTTTAGGTCAATGACAGCCTTGCTACCGATCGCCCAATCGATACTTAATAATGTTGGATACGGTCGACTGTCACCAATGATTTCTATAACCTCGAAGTCCGCAAAACTACGAACTCCGTCAATGTCAACTGGCACCTGCCTCAGTCGACCCAGTGGTGATACTCGCTGCTGGTTAGCTAATCTCAGGTGGATAGACGATCTGACTAACTGAGGGCTACCCATCTGTTCCCATGTCTGCTTAGTCAAAACATTCACCTCTGATCCTAGATCTAAGACGACTTCATCCATTTCAAACTCTCCAATCTGTGCTGTGAGCTTCATCTCCCTTCCGGTCCTTGTATGTCCTGTAATATTATGAACTGTGCGATGTGCACTGCCCAAGAGAGAAGGTTGCTGACACTGATCTATGATGCGCTGTAGCTCGCCGATAGATTTTTCATTTCTCATGAGTTTCAAGCAACTGCGCAGGAAGGATTGTACGCTTCCTGTCGATTCATCCTCGTCGCATCTCCCCGATGTGGTAGCCTACGGTATCTGTTTAGGGCTATCGCCACAAGGCGCTTGCTGCGATACGCCCCTAGATGGTGGTACATGCGATCTTGATTGCGTAGTTTCATCAAAGGAATCCTTGGCTTCGTGAAATGTCTCTTTATTCTTCTGTAGGTCAAGTGCTGTTGCTTTACTAGGAGCTCTGCGCACCCACTCCTGACTTGTGTTCTTTTCGGTCTCCTGCGATGTCCTACTAGTAGAAACACCGCTACGAGTCACAATATTGACTCTTGGTTCTGGTTCTGCCTGCTCAGCAGCAATAAGCTAGATGTTCTGGTGTACTGCTGGCTTAGGGTCTTTGATCTTAGCTATCAAGGTAGGACACTCCTCTATGGTATGATCATAAGATTTGCAGTAGTTACAAGTGGTAGTGGGGCTCTGACAGTCCCTAGCATAGTGTCCTACAATTTCGCAGTTATAACAAGTGATTGGTCCGCGACCACGGCCAAAACCTTCTCCTCTGCCGAAGCCTTCTCCTCGTGCAAAGCCTCCTCCACGGCCTTGTCCTCTGAATCCTCCTCCACGGCCACCATAAGTCGGATCAGGCTGTGGTCCTACTACTGGACCCTGTGTTTCTGACTGGACTCTGTATACATCATGTTTTCTATCTAACATGAGATCATAGGCTCGGCAATCCTATTCATTATGTCCGACAGAGCTGCAGAAGACATAGTATAGGTTCTTATGTGGCTGTACATACTTCTGAAGCAAAGGGCATTGCTGAGGCGGATGTCCTTGTGTTTTGCATATTTCACACCATGGCCCTTGCGTTCGTGGTAAGGGGTTAGGAGCCCCTGACGCTAAATATTCTGCAAAGACTGGACAGTTGTCTTTGGTATGACCCTGTGCTTTACATCGTAAGCACCATATGTCTTGCATAACCTCTTTTCCTTTCTTAAGTTCGTGTATCTGTAACGTGAGGTTGGCCAACTGGTTCTGTAGAGTTGTCATGCCTACACTGGTTTCTGCTAAAGGTGAAGCTTCTAGCTTCATCGCCATCTCCAACGCGTCATCCTGCGTCTGGAGTTTCTGCTGCATTAGTGGAAATCTGATGTGAGGGAGCAGCGCTGCAATAAACCATTCCTTATGCTGCTTCGGCGCAAACTCAAAGCTTACTTGGTCTATAAGAGCTTTGAATTTCTGGTCAAAGTCCCATACCAATTCTGAAGGTAGCTGCTTAATATCCTTGAGCTCTGTAATGCACTGAGATTCAGACTTAGGTTTCTTGAACTCTTTAATCATGGTGCTCTTGACCTGGGCAAGTGTCTTGGGTACTGTGGTATACTTTATGTACCATGCTAAAGCTCGATCTCTGAGTGTAGTGACCAACTGTACAAGTTTAAGGTTATCGTCATTGATTGTTTTAATGGTCCACATGGCTTCACATAGAAACCAATGCTGTTCTGGGTCCTCTGCTCCTGTACCCTTAAAGGTAGGTAGCTTCATATCATCTCCCATTCTATTTCTCTGTGGTAGGTTCTGATGGACTGGATTACTACCACTCGGTGGTGTAGGTGAAGGTGATGTAGCGGTAGTAGGTACTGTCTGTGAGCTACTGGATGGAGTACCTACGGGATTACTCTGAGTCCCAGTCTATTTTTGTGGGGTATAGGGCTGGTAAGGGATACCCCCCTCTAGTTCTTCTGTGGTACTAGGACTCGGTTGTCTAATATTGTCTAAACTATCTCCAAATACGGGAGAGCTGAAAGCTGCTTTATATTTCTTGCCACTACATGTTCATCCAATGTCATCAAAATCACTTTCAAACTCTTGTGACATTACTATCTTTACTTATTCATCTGAAATCATGTCCATTACTCCTTTTTCATGTAGCAGCATCTTAATAGACAAGTTTAGAGATTTTAGGTACTTACCACGATATCCTTTGAAGAAGTACCACTCAGCCTCGCTGAAGCTTTTTCTCTGGTCAACCGCAAATTCTGTAACAAAGCCTCCTAGCACACTCGCAAGCCACAAGTCCACTGCTCTCGTAATGGGATTGTCGAGGTTCTGCACGGTTTGAATCAGCTCCAGTGTCCAGACAATGTTTCTCTTCTTTTTGAATATGTTCCTATCTGTTAACTTTGATAACCAGTCGTAAAGCTCGTTTCCATAGGTTGCAAAAAATATCGCGTGTATATCTGAAGCGATATTTTTTTGTAACCAGTCCTCTGTGCTCAATTTAAGGCTCCGATTTTCTTTCTTGGCAAACTCCCTTAAGTTTGAATCCAGCCACTGGTGAAACTCTTCTATAGTAGGATGCCAACAGAACATTAGCGCTCAGTTGTTCAAAACCAGCAACGAAACCATTTGTTGGCTATGGTGGGCAGACCTGGGTTTACTATAATTGACCAACAACACCCCTAGCTCAGTGGCCCTTTCGGCGACAGACCGCAAAGCGGCCTGAAGTCTCACCCAAAGTGACTCTAATGGGTTGGCCAAGGACTCAAGTGTCTTGGACCAGGTTCTGTGGTGATCCTACTTGTGACTCGCAGCTCTTCTAGCTGCGGGGTCTCTTTCTCTACGTGTCATGCGATCTTATGCTCGCGTCGCGCGACCTCCTCGTCTCGCAGCTCTTCTAGCCGTGGGATATTCCTTTATACCGTCATGCGGTCCTTTTCTACGTCGCGCACTTTCCCTGACTCATGATATCTACGGCCTTATCGCATCGCCGCGCACTGTGCGACATGCAGCTCCTTCCCAACGCTAAGTCCTCAACCTGCGGTATCGCGCATCGCAGCTCCTCTGCCGATGCGGTATCACCTCTCTGTGATATCCTACCTCCGCGGTTTAGCGCACTTAGCGTTGCTCGTGTCGACGTGCAAGACTTAACATACAAGGTTATTCGATACTGCAACTAGTGACTGTTTCACGCAAAGCATAAATGAACCATATGCAACATGCCAAAGACTTTTGACTTATGTTTATCCTTCTATATTGCTGTGAACTGATTAACACATTCATTCATTAAACTGTAACCAAAATCCATGAAATGACTGTGTAATGCATAAGTAAACATAACAAATAATCCAATCACATAACACTTGATTTTAACGTGGTTCACCTCCAGGATGGAAGTTACGTCCACAGAACTGTGTTTTTCTTATAGCTCGAGGGAAGGTAAAACACAGTTTTGTTGCACCGCATATGCAGCTCAAGATCTTCTCTCTTAGATCTCTTTTCTCTCTATATTGCTCTCCTACAATATACTCTTCCTTCTCTGTCGATCCATGCGGATCGTTACATGCATACTCTATAAGCTAGCTACTGGTTACAGTAAGATTGCTGCCGCTAATAACAGAACCAAAGCTAGGCTTTTACAATAGTCTAATAGTCTGCAAAAAACTACTAACAACTGAATGAACCAACTAACTGACCAACTAACCAACCAACCCTTTTACAATACAAAATATATCCCTTTATAGGCAGCCCGAAGGTCTCGCCATTACAACACTGTGGGCCTGTCCCAACAGTAACCTAAAACCCTAACTAGTGACATTCAGCCATATCTGTACTTGAGGTAGCCGCTTTCCGTCACACCACATCTCTCTGCAGTCTTCCATGCTTCCCGGCACTGATCATGGGTACTATGCACCGCTTCGCTTTTCTGTCCTTTGTCTTCAATGCTTCAGCCTCGTTGCTCCTTCTCCTTTATGAGGGTCGCTGAGCCCTCTTGTCTTCCACCGCTGCCTTCAATGCAGTGGGTGGGCTCTCTCTTCTTGGTCGCTCAAGTACCGTTGCCTTTCTTGACTTTTCTATCTTAAAAATCATGGTTTCTGGCTCTGCTCTGCAGCTGGAAACGTGCTACGGCGTCGTAGCTCTGTCTTATCTTCTTTCCGCCAAAACTTATCTCTCCACTAAACTAGCAGCTTCTTCTGTAGCTGCGGGACCCTGCTCCAACACTCATATAAAACGAGATTTTATCTACAAGAAAATTAAGTACAAATGCTTGATTAAGAAGAATCACTAACATAGAAAGTTTATAGTTTAGAAAGTACTCAAACAAATCTATACAGTACTATATACCAAATAGTAACAATAAGTGTGTGGTTTTGGTCGCAAGTATATTTTATATATCTTGTCAATCATAGACTTTGTAGATTACTATATTCTTACAGGAAGAAGTAAATCTATCCATAAGATGCACTGTCAAAAATAAAACAAGTCTATAACTGAAAACACAAGGAGGATCATTATTGGAACAAGTACTATGGCAGTAAACATAACTGCACTAAACCCATTCTTTTACAATAATGTTATTACAAACATTCTTTTACAAAAATTTCGCTTACATGGAATACCGAAAGTAATCATTTTAGACAGAGACCCTAAGTTTACGGGAAACTTTTGGAAGTCTTTGTTTATAGGACTAAATACTACATTAAATTTCAGTACCTCCTTCCATCCTCAAACAGATGGACAGACTGAAAGAGTAAATCAGGTATTGGAAGATTTGCTCTGAATGTATGTAAAAGAACAGCCAGGTAAATGGGAAGATTACTTACACTTGGTAGAGTTTGCTTACAATAATCACTACCAAGCCTCAACAAGATATAGTCCTTTGAAATTTTGTATGGTAGGAAGTGCAATACCCCCATCTCGTGGAGTAATCCAATTAACAGGTTAGTATTAGGACCTGAATTATTAAAAGAGATGGAGTTAATTGTAAAACAGGTGCAAGGTAACTTGAAAGTTGCGCAAGATCGACAAAAAAGTCAAGCAGATCTTAAACGAACTCAAAAGGAGTTCCAGGTAGGTGAGCATGTCCTTATTAGGGTGAGACCTCAAAAGAGTTCTCTGAGGTTAGGAAGTTGTGCTAAGTTATCAGCTCGATATTGCGGAGCTTTTGAAATACTGTCCAGAATAGGACAGGTAGCATATCAGTTAGCTTTACCGCCAAAATTAAAGGTTCACAATGTTTTCATATTTCTGTGTTAAAAAAAATATGTACATGATGCTACTCATGTTATTAATGGGAATGATGTGCAGGTGGAGCCTAAAGGATATTTTCTGGTGGAACCGGATTGTATCCTCGAAAGGAGGGAGATCTCGTTTCACAATATCACCATCAGTTAGGTGAAGGTGCAATGGAAGCACCTTAGTCCAAAAGAAGCCACCTGGGAATTGGAAAGTCATATGCGGGATGCATATCCAATTCTGTTTCAGGGAAATTCTGACGATGAAGAATAAATAACATCGAGGACGATGTTATAAATTAAGGGGGTGTGTATGTCACATGCCCTAATTTGCAAAACAATTTCATGTTTTTGAGGAACATTATGTTATATTTTATGTTAAAGTTTGTAATTAATGACCAAGTGGGGTCAAGGATAATTTAATGTAATTGCAGAATATTTTATTAATAAATAAATGAAAGATGAAACAACAGCTTAGGGAAGCTGTTAAATGAGTGTTTTACTGGTCACTTGGTGGAGGAGGCTGGGTTGAGAGCATGTTGACATGTGGCAACATCCTCAAACTACTTCTAGCTGTTGTAGGTGGAAACTTCCCTATTTTCATGGTCATGATTCCCCAAGAAAGTGGAACAGGAGCAGGTGGCTCATTAAGTAAAAACTGACCCAAAAGACCAAGGCATGCTAATAAAACTTCCCATTGAAGACAGCTGAGGCTGCTCATTCTGGATTTGTGATCATTCTGAGTGAATGAAGTGCACATGAGAATTCGATGGAGGGGACTAGCTGAAGTAAGTTTGAGTGCACAAGTGCTGAAGACCTGAACTAGTGCAGCTATTCTAAGCTGAGTTCATACTGCTGTAAGCAGAATTGAGTTAGTGTTGAACACTCAGTAGAGTTGCAGAGGATTTCAAGACTACATCTCTCACCCAGTACTTTTACCAGCGGACCAGGAGACAAGCTTGGGGGTCCTAATAATTGCAGTCCAGCTCTTCTCCAGGAGTTGGTTGGGAGGAACAACTTCCTTAAGTTGTTGTCACCTCATCTATACTTCTAGGTTTTGCTTAGTTCAGTCATTCTAATTATTTACTATATCTCGAAAGTTTAAGAGTTTTCAATAATATAGTATATTTACGTTTAATTTTTGTTAGGATAAATAGGAGAATTATATATGCTGTGAAAGCTTGTAACAAGCTAGATTAAGGTAAATTAGTACAGAAATTTCTGAGTTAATTGATAGATATGAAAAGAAAAAATACCTAAACTGTATTTTTCCACACCTTTTTGCAAGGCAGTACTCTAGTACATTCGGTTTCTTTATTTTTAAACAGTGGATTCAATAAAAGATGAATGCAGACGTAAATGGTTATTTTCTACATGATTTTGTATAAATTGTTTATAGAACTTCAATTGTATTTGTAATTTTTACTTTAAGTATTTAGATAAACTAAATAAAGATAGAAGAAAAGGCCTACAGACTACACACTGGTATGCGTAATATTTTACACAATAAAACCAGCAAAATTACATTTTATAAACCTAGTATGTAATCCTAAATAGATAATATCGAAAACCGTAAATTAGCTAGAATTACTTAGCAGAACGGTAAACTGGGTTAAATATTTACTCATTTAGCTCACTTATGAGAAAATGTAAATTAGGGTTTACAAAAGATCTGTTCTTTCATAACAGATTAAATTCAAAATTTATAATATCAAAACCTAGCAGTATACTCCAAAAACTACTGAAAAGAAATACATTTATTTCAATAATATCATTTCTTTGTCCTATTTCCAAAATTCATTGTTGTATTATTAATGATGCTACTATCAAAGTATTCCCTTGTCAAAGGTCCTCAAATCATATTTCTTTAAATAAAAAAAAATTAGAATCTATTTATCCCTGATCATCGGAAAGTAAATAACAATAAAAGTAGCTAAAATAAACAGAATATACATAAATTTAAACCAAACAGAGATACTGCTAATTCAGCCTTAAGCTGTGAAAATCCTTTTAATATTAAAACAAAACTAAACAGATATAGTCTCGGCCTATGGCCTTTACTACTCCAGTCAAGGTTTAAAAACCTGAATAAAGTATCTGCATATAAACAAAGTTTTCATAAAAACCAAACATCTGTTTTCGGCTATGAAAGCCCCTTTCAAAAAGAGAAGTGTTGTAAGAACATCCATTAAGTTTTTCTTTAAAAACCCTAAACAATCTGCTTTTAACGACCCAATAGTGTGTCAATAAAAGCCATGGCTTAAGCCAGCACTAAACAACAGCATTAAATTTCAACCATGGTCGAAAGGTCTCAAAAACTAATTCTTTAAGTATCAACTGAGAGAGCCTAAATATTTCATTACAAAACAGCCACTGGGTCTTTTTTAATAAAAATAAAAACAAAAGAACAAACAGAGTATCTAAAAGCCACGGCCGAACCAGAACCATCTTTCACGCGGTAGAACTCTCCTAGAAACACCATACAACTCTTGCACAAGTGCCTCAGGTCAAACCAAGGCTTACCAGTTTGAATGCCTTCACAGAAGCTCTGTTGGTGGAGTTTACAAAGTCGATCCAACATTGGAGAGCCTGCAAAAAATCAAAACCATAATTGTTATTTATACAATTATGTTTCACAAATTATAATCTTAATATTGTGGAGAAGAGTTTAAATAAATCTTTTTTCTTATTAAGAAGGATCGTAGCACCTGCCGGAAGTCGCGAGCTAACCCTAGCTTCCTTGTTTTGTCCACGAGATGAAATTATGCTCTGCTAAAAGGAAAGAATGCAGGAGGAAGCAAACAGTAAAACAAAGTATCTAAGTCACTCTTCCAACAACCCCCTTCACACCGGTTACGGTCTTAAACACTCATAGATTACCAAAACTCACTCAGAAAAACAATGGCGAAGACATCCCAACCTGCAACCTTTCTTTTCGACGGTCAAACAACCCCACAACAACTATAAGCACCGTGCTCACTTAATATTGCACAGAAACTTGAAGTTTAGACTTGTAAAAAAGCTCGATATGGCTTATGGAAGGTGTGTGTAAAAAAATCAATGGAGGATTGACAACGATCCTGGCGGCCACGAGCTCATAGCTCGACTACCCCGCTACGAAGACAAACAAAATGTGAATTTAGGGTTAGGACAAGCCTTTTCTTGGCTCCAAAGTCAATACAAAACCTAATCATCGACCACTAACCACGTGTCCTCTGAAATCATTTGCAAATTATGGGTTTCATGCTATAGTTTGGAAATCTCGTGTTAATCTACACAATCATTTGTTCACAAGTCAAAACCTTAGGATATTATTACTTGTATCATTATGCTCATTTTATTTTATTTTTCCTTTATAAACCAAAGACATTGTGATTAAGAGGTATTCAATTTTCACTAGGGTTTTATGCATAATTTAACTATAACCTTTGCATATCTAAGATCTCGTCATTTTACTTAATGCCTACTATAAGTATTGGTAATATACAAACCAAAGGAATATGAACCAACTTTACATGGAAATACCTAACCATAGGAATCCTGGAGCTAGGATTAGTATAATAATAAATTTATAATTTACAATATATGCATTGTAATTGATAACTCATATAAAACGAGATTTTATATACAAGAAAATTAAGTACAAATTCTTGATTAAGAAGAATCACTAACATAGAATGTTTATAGTTTAGACAGAACTCAAACAAATATATACAGTACTATATACCAAATACCAAATATAAGTGTGTTGTTTTGGCCACAAGTATATTTTATGTATCTTGTCATTCATAGACTTTGTAGATTACTATATTCTTACCGGTAGAAGTAAATCTATCCATAAGATGCACCGTCAAAAATAAAACAAATCTATAACTGAAAACACAAGGAGGATGATTATTGGAACAAGTACTATGGCAGTAAACATAACTGCACTAAACCCATTCTTTTACAATAATGTTATTACAAACATTCATGCAGATTTCTAACAATAGAAATACCAACAATACATTTTATGGGGACAAGCTGCAAAATAAACAATTTAACTAGCATTTTCTCCTATGCTAGTTGTGTGTTATTCGCGATCTAGAATTTACTGGTAACAAAATTGCTTACCTGTTTAGAACCTGTAAAAGAAGCATCACTTCATTGCGTTCGCTGTAAGCTAAGTAAGCCTCGATCTCATCTAAGGTTCTTTCCTACTTGACAGAAGACAGTAATAACACACTTAACATCAGGTTTAGTTATAGTTTTCTTTCTTGTCCTTTTAAAAACATAAACTGCGGAATTTAACATCCATAACATAGTACTTCAAAGATAAACAAATAAATTATATAGAACTAAAGAATTACAATGCTCTATTCTAAATACTATTGTTTGAGTAACCGCTAGAAGTTATTGGTTCTTAGGCAGTGACATCTTTGAACATTTTATGTTACATGAAAAATTTTAAATTTTTATGATTTTTTGGGTTATTACATGTGGTATCAGAGCACAAGGTTCAGACACTAGGCCTGAATGTGGCTCAACTTGCATAAATAAAACAGTAGATTTAAAACATGCATACTGATTTTTACCTTTCTTTTGAATTATACTTTCAGAGAATTTTTCTGAGTTAACTGCAAGTATGGAAAGATTGGAAGAATATGCGAATGAGGAGTCCTCGTTTACTCAACGAAGTAATTCTAAAAGAGAACCCATACAAGAAGAAATAACTAATAACTCTTCTGAATTATTACAAACAGTCAAGGAAATAAGAACAGAGATGGAAATAGTCAAAAAGGAAAATGAGAGAATTCTAAGAGCTCAGGAGGAGCTAAATCATATTTTAATGGAAAGATTTCAAAATGAAGAAAAAGATAAATGAACAGAGTCTGAAGAAATGCTTTACCAACATAAAGATAAAAAGTCTAAACAGTTTAAAATGGAAAGTAGCTCATCTTCTGAGGTTTACGGCGATCCACATAAAAAGAATTATCAATATACTAGTGATAGTAGCGAAGATAATCATCATACAAGAAAGAGAAAATGTAAACCTTATGAAGAAATCTCTCGAGAATTCAAGAAAATTAAGCCACCAATCTTTAATGGTGAAACTGAGAAGGGAGAAGAGGCCGAATCATGGCTGTCTGGGATGAAGAAATATTTTTAAATTTATAATTACTCTAATCAACTGAAAGCCAGAATGGCTATTTATAACCTCACTCGGAAAGTAGATATTTGGTGGCAGGATCTAAAAAGAGTAAAAGGCATTAGGACGAAAAACATTAACTGGAGTATGTTTAAGAAATATTTTAAGAAGAATTTTTTGTCTGAACAGTACTACGAGGAGCGGGCTAAGTAATTTTATGAATTAAAACTCAGAACAATGAACATGAAAGAACTAAACAGTAAATTCCTAAGTCTGCTTAGATATGTACCTTACATAGTGGACGAGAAGCCTAAGGTACAGTGGTTTCTAAGCTACTTACCCTTTCATATAAAAGACAGAATTGAATATGACAATCCAAAAACTTTAGAAAAAGAAATGAGAAAGGCGAATTTTTGTTATGAACACAATCGCAAAAAGGAAAGTATGACAAACTGGAAGGCTAAAAGAAATAATAATTTTGAACAGAGGAAGAAACGTTTTGTACCTAACCGAAATTTTAAAAATAATAACACACGAAATTTTCCTAATAAAAATTTTCAAGGGAACAAAAGTAATTCACAGATAAATCCAAATGGTCAAAGAAATAAAGAATCTGTTAACAATCACAGTAACCATACTAAGAATTATGAACGAAAGGAACCAATAAAGTGCTGGAAATGTAATCGTCCTCATTATGCATTAGTTTGTCCCAATCGGAAGAATATTATTAACAACATACATATGATACAGGAGGAGATGGTTGTCGGTGATCTAGCAAGGACAATGCCTAGGATCAATGTAGCACTGGAGAACAGGGAGGCGGATTATCAAACTTCCATGGTGGAAGTGGAAGGTAAGCCGAATCAAATACCTATATCTATTTTGATTGATCCAGGGGCTAGTTTAAGTTATATTTCTCCTAATTTAGTAGAAAAAGGTAAGTTCTCAGTAGAAAAGTTTGTAAAGCCTTGGTTAGTCCAGCTAGCTACTCATGCAAAAAGAAAGGTGATCAACTTTGTTAAGAATTGTATTGTAAAAATGGATCAGTTTGAAACCTCTGTTAATCTCAATGTATTACCTTTAGGTTCTTATGATATGTTAATTGGTATGGATTGGTTAGAACAGCATAGGGTAGTCCTGAACTGTTTCGATAAAATCTTTACTTGAGTAAATAACGATGGAGAAACAGTAAATGTAAAAGGGATCCCTAGGAAAACAACTATAAGACAGATCTCTGCTTTGCAACTAAAGCGAGCCGTTCGAAAGGGTTGTAAAGCCTTTGTTGTAAGAGTAATTAATGAAGAAGATACTAATAATGAAAATAAATTAAAACTGGAAAATATTCCGATCCTAAGGGAGTATTCGAATGTATTTCCGGAAGAAATTTCAGGACTGCCTTCGAAGTGGGACTTGGACTTTACTATTGAGCTGGTACCTAGTGCAGTGCCCAGTTCAAAAGCCCCTCAGTCAGATGAATATAATGGAATTAAATGAACTAAATTCACAGTTAAAAGAACTCATTGATAAGAATTATATTAGACCTAGTGTGTCTCCCTAGGGAGCACCTGTTATTTTTGTTAAGAAAAAGGACGGAACTCTACGATTATGTATAGATTATCGTCAACTAAATAAAATGACTATCAAAAACAAATATCTGTTACCTCGCATAGATGATCTGTTTGATCAACTACATGGATCAACTGTATTCTCAAAGATTGATTTACGATTTGGTTACCACCAGGTCCGAATCAAAGATGAATACATCTTTAAAACAGCTTTCAGGACCAAGTATTGTCATTATGAGTTTGTTGTTATGCCATTTGAGATTACTAATGCCCCAGTTGTTTTTATGTGTGTGATCAATAATGTAACACATAAATAACTTGATAAGTTTGTGGTTGTATTTATTGATGACATCTTAATTTACTCAAAGTCTCAAGAAGAACATAAAGAACATTTAAAAATTGTCTTACAAGAGTTACAAGAACTTCAACTCTATGCAAAATTTAGTAAATGTGATTTATTTAAGGATAAAATATAGTATCTGGGTCATGTAGTGACTAAAGAAGGAATTTTTGTTGATCGCGAAAAGATAAAGGCAATTGAAGAATGGCCAGTCCCAAAAGACGTAACTGACGTACGATCATTCATGGGGATTACTGGCTATTATCGAAGATTTATCGAAGGGTTTTCAAGAATTGCATATCCGATAACTTCTTTATAGAAGAAAGGGAAGAAATTCGAGTGGAGTCAAAAGTGTGAAGATAGTTTTAAAAAGTTAAAAACATTATTAACCACCGCACTAATCTTAAGAATTGTTGACCCTAATAAAGATATTATAGTATGTATTGACGCATGCAATGACGGTTCAGGTGGAGTTTTAACTCAAGAAGGACACGTCATTGCTTATGAGTCTAGGAAGCTGAAGATTCATGAGAAAAATTATGCGACCTATGACTTAGAATTGGATGCTGTCACATATGCCTTTAAAATGTGATGTCATCATTTAATCAGAAGAAAGTTTATATTAATGACAGATAATAAAGGGTTAAAATATACGTTTGGTCAACCTAACTTAAACGCTAGGCAAGCTAAGTGGCTAGCTTTCCTCAGCAAGTACGATTTTGAAATCCAACATATTAAAGGAAAAGAAAATAAGGTTGTTGATGCTTTAAGTAGAAATGCAAAACTGAATTTTACAGCAGCAATCAGCACATATAAAACAAATTTAGAAGAACAGCTAGAAGAAGGAATAGGACAAGATGAAAATTATAGAAATTACAAGCAAGGGTAAGAGAAAATTTAATTGAAAGTTTAAGTACACAGTATAGTTTAAATGAAAAATGATTATTATTATATAAAGATAGACTATACGTACCTAATGTACCTAAGATTAAGTTGTTGATTTTAAACGAAATTCATAAGACCCCTTATTCAGGGAATCCTGGTTATCAGAAAACTATAACTATGCTAAGAAAGGATTTTTTTGCCAAACATGAAAAATGAATTGGAAGAATACATAGCTAAGTGCTTTGAAAGTCAGCAAGTAAAGACTGAACATCAACATCCAGCTGGGTTACTTCATCCATTACCTATTCCTAGCTGGAAGTGGGAGATAATTAGCCTTGATTTTATCATAGGACTACCTAGAAATCAAAACTTGAATGACTCAATAATGGTAGTTGTCGATAAATTAAGCAAGGCAGCTCATTTTATACATGTAAGAATTACTTATAAAGCTACGAATATTGTTGATATTTTCCTTAAAAAAAAATCGCTTACATGGAATACCAAAAGTAATAATTTCAGACAAAGACCCAAAGTTTACGGGAAACTTTTGGAAGTCTTTGTTTAAAGTACTAAATACTACATTAAATTTCAGTACCTCCTTCCATCCTCAAACAGATGGACAGACAGAAAGAGTAAATCAGGTATTGGAAGATCTGCTTCGAATGTATGTAAAAGAACAGCCAGGTAAATGGGAAGATTACTTACACTTGGTAGAGTTTGTTTACAATAATCACTACCAAGCCTCAGCACGATATAGTCCTTTGATATTTTGTATGGCAGGAAGTACAATACCCCCATATCATGGAGTAATCTAGTTGATAGGTTAGTATTAGGACCTGAATTATTTAAAGAGATGGAGTTAATTGTAAAATAGGTGCAAGGTAACTTGAAAGTTGCACAACATTGACAAAAAGTCAAGCAGATCTTAAACGAACTCAAAAGGAGTTCCACGTAGGTGAACATGTCTTTATTAAGGTGAGACCTAAAAAGAGTTCTCTGAGGTTAGGAAGTTGTGCTAAGTTAGCACACCAATATTGCGGACCTTTTGAAATACTGTCCAGAATAGGACAGGTAGTATATCAGTTAGATTTACCGCCAAACTTAAAGGTTCACAATGTTTTTCATATTTCTGTGTTAAAAAAAAATATGTACATGATGCTACTCATGTTATTAATTGGAATGATGTGCAGGTGGATCCCGAAGGATATTTTTTAGTGGAACCGGATTGTATGCTTGAAAGGAGGGAGATCTCGCTTCGGAATCGCACCATCGGTCAGGTGAAGGTGCAATGGAAGCACCTTAGTCCAGAAGAAGCCACCTGGAAATTGGAAATTCATATGCGGGATACATATCCAATTCCGAGGACAAAGAATAAATAACATCGAGGACGATTCTATAAATTAAGGGGTTGTGTATGTCACATGCCCCAATTTGCAAAAATATTTCATGTTTTTGAGGAACATTATGTTATATTTTATGTTAAAGTTTGTAATTAATGAACAAGTGGGGTCGAGGATAATTTAATGTAATTGCAGAATATTTTATTAATAAATAAATGAAAGATGAGACAACAGCTTAGGGAAGCTTTTAAATGAGTGTTTTACCGGTCACTTGGTGGAGGAGGCTAGGTTGAGAGCAGATTGACATGTGGCAGCATCCTCAAACTACTTCTACTTCAATTGTATTTGTAATTTTTACTTAAGTATTTAGATGAACTAAATAAAGATAGAAGAAAAGGCCTAAAGACTACACAGTCGTATGTGTAATATTTTACACAGTAAAACCAGCAAAATTACATTTTATAAACCTAGTATGTAATCCTAAATAGATAATATCGAAAACAGTAAATTAGCTAGAATTACTTAGCAAAACAGTAAACTAGGTTAAATATTTACTCATTTAGCTCACGTATGAGAAAATGTAAATTAGGGTTTACAAAAGATCTGTTCTTTCATAACAGATTAAATTCAAAATCTATAATATCAAAACCTAGCAATATACTCCAAAAACTACTGAAAAGAAATGCAATTATTTCAATAATATCATTTATTTGTCCTATTTCAAGAATTCATTGTTGTATTATTAATTATGCTACTATCAAAGTATTCCCTTGTCAAAGGTCCTCAAATCATATTTCTATAAATAAGAAACAAATAAAAAAGTATGATCTATTTAACCCTAATCATCAGAAAGTAAATAACAATAAAAGTAGCTAAAATAAACAGAATATACATAAATTCAAACCAAACAGAGATACTGCTAATTCAGCCTTAAGCTATAAAAATCCTTTTAATATTAAAAAAAAACTGAACAGATTTAGTCTCGTCCTACGACCTTCACTACTCCAGTCAAGGTTTAAAATCCTGAATAAAAGTATTTGCATATAAACCGAGTTTTCATAAAAACCAAACATCTGTTTTCGGCTATGAAAGCCCCTTTCAAAAAGAGAAGTGTTTTAAGAACAACCATTAATTTTTTCTTTAAAAACCCTAAACAATCCGCTTTTAATGACCCAATAGCTTGTCAATAAAAGTCACGGCTTAAGCTAGCACTAAAACACACCATTAAATTTCAACCATGGCCGAAAGGTCTAAAAAACTAATTCTTCAAGTCTCAGCTGAGAGAGCCCGAATATTCCATTACAAAACAGCCACTGGGTCTTTTTAAATAAAAAAACAAAAAAAAGAACAAACAGAGTATATAAAAGCCACAGTCGAACCAGAACCATCTTTCACGCGGCAGAACTCTCCTAAAAACACCATACAACCCTTGCAGGAGTACATCAGGTGAAACCGAGGCTTACTGGTTTGAATGCCTTCACAGAAACTCTGTTGGTGGAGTTTACAAAGTCGAGCTAGCATTGGAGAGCCTGCACGAAATCAAAACCATAATTGTTATTTATACAATTTTGTTTCACAAATTATAATCTTAATATTGTGGAGAAGAGTTTAAATAATTCTTTTTTCTTACCAAGAAGGATCGTAGCAGCTGTTGGAAGTCACGAGCTAACCCTAGCTTCCTCATTTTGTCCACGAGGTGAAATGGTGCTCTGCCAAAAAGAAAGAATATAGTTTGTAGTGTTCAGGAGGAAGCAAACAGTAAAACAAAGTATCCAAGTCACTCTTCCAACAACCCCCTTCATGCTGGTTACAGTATTAAGCACTCACAGAGTACCAAAATTCACTCAAAAAAATAATGGCGAAGACATCCCAACCTGCAACATTTCTTTTCGACGGTTAAACCACCCCACAATAGTTGTAAGCACCGTGCTCACTTAATATTGCACAGAAACGTGAAGCTTAGACTTGTAAAGAAGCTAGATATGGCTTATGGAAGGCCTTTGTAAAAAAATCAATGGAGGATTGACAACGAACCTGGCGGCCACGAACTCACAGCTCGACTACCCCGCAGCAAAGACAAACAAAATGCGAATTTAGGGTTAGGACAAGCCTTTTCTTGCCTCCAAAGTCAACACAAAACCTAATCATTGACCACCAACCACGTGTCCTCCAAAATCATTTTCAAATTATGGGTTTCATGCTATAGTTTGGAAATCTCGTGTTAATCTGCACAATCATTTGTTCACAAGTCAAAACCTTAGGATATTATTACTTGTATCATTATGCTCATTTTATTTTATTTTTCCTTTATAAACCAAAGACATTGTGATTAAGAGGTATTCACTTTTCACTAGGGTTTTATGCATAATTTAACTATAACCTTTGCATATCTAAGATCTCCTCATTTTACTTAATGTCTACTATTAGTATTGGTAATATACAAATGAAAGGAAGATGAACCAACTTTACATGGAAATACCTAACCATAGGAATCCTCAAGCTAGGATTAGTATAATAATAAATTTATAATTTACAATATATGCATTATAATTGATAACTCATATAAAACTAGATTTTATATACAAAAAAATTAAGTACAAATGCTTGATTAAGAAGAATCACTAACATAGAATGTTTATAGTTTAGAAAGAACTCAAACAAATATATACAGTACTATATACCAAATACTAACAATAAGTGTGTGGTTTTGGTCGCAAGTATATTTTACATATCTTGTCATTCATAGACTTTGTAGATTACTATATTCTTACCGGTAGAAGTAAATCTATCCATAAGATGCACCGTCAAAAATAAAACAAGTCTATTACTGAAAACACAAGGAGGATGATTATTGGAACAAGTACTGTGGCAGTAAACATAACTGCACTAAACCCATTATTTTACAGTAATGTTATTACAAACATTCATGCAGATTTCTAACAATAGAAATACCAACAATACCTTTTACGAGGACAAGCTACAAAATAAACAATTTAACTAGCATTTTATCCTATGCTAGTTGTGTGTTATTCTCGATCTCGAATTTATTGGTAACAAAACTACTTACCTGTTTAGAACCTGTAAAAGAAGCACCACTTTACTGCGTTAGCTGTAAGCTAAGTAAGCCCCGATCTCATCTAAGGTTCTTTCCTACTTAACAGAAGACAGTAATAAAACACTTAACATCAAGTTTAGTTGTAGTTTTCTTTCCTGTCCTTTTAAAAACATAAACTGTGGAATTTAACATCCATAACATAGTATTTCAAAGATAAACAAATATATTATATAGAACTAAAAAATTACAATGCTCTATTCTAAATACTATTGTTTGAGTAACCGCTAGAAGTTATTGGTTCTTAGGCAGTGACATCTTTGAACATTTTATGTTATACATGAAAAAAATTTAATTTTTATGAATTTTTAGGTTATTACATTTGGTATCAGAGCACAAGGTTCAAACACTAGGCCTCAATGTGGCTCAACTTGCATAAATAAAACAGTAGACTTAAAACATGGATATTGATTTTTACCTTTCTTTTGAATTATACTTCCAGAGAATTTTTCTAAGTTAACTGTAGGTATGGAAAGATTGGAAGAATATGAGGATGAGGAGTCCCTGTTTACTGAACGAAGTAATTCTAAAAGAGAACCTATACAAGAAGAAATAACTAATAACTCTTCTGAATTATTACAAATAGTCAAGGAACTAAGAACAGAGATGGAAACAGTCAAAAAGGAAAATGAGAGAATTCTGAGAGCTCGAAAGGAGCTAAATCAGATTTTAATGGAAATATTTCAAAATGAAGAAAAAGATAAATGAACAGAGTCTGAAGAAATGCCTTACCAACATAAAGATAAAAAGTCTAAACAGTTCGAAATCGAAAGTAGCTCATCTTATGAGGTTTACAGCGATCCACATAAAAAGAATTATCAATATACTAGTGATAGTAACAAAGATAATCATCATACAAGAAAGAGGAAATTTTAACCTTATGAAGAAATCTCTGGAGAATTCAAGAAAATTAAGCCACCAACCTTTAATGGTGAAACTGAGAAGGGAGAAGAGGTTGAATCATGGCTGTATGGGATGAAGAAATATTTTCAAATTTATAATTACTCTAATCAACTGAAAGCCAGAATAGCTATTTATAACCTCACTGGGAAGGCAGATATTTGGTGGCAGGATCTAAAAAGAGTAAAAGGCATTAGGGAGAAAAATATTAACTGGAGTACGTTTAAGAAATATTTTAAGAAGAAATTTTTGTCTGAACAATACTACGAGGAGCGGGCTAAGGAATTTTATGAATTAAAATTGGGAACAATGAACATGAAAGAACTAAACAGTAAATTCCTAATTCTGCTTAGATATGTACCTTACATAGTGGACGAGAATCCTAAGGTACAACGGTTTCTAATATTCTTACCCTTTCATATAAAAGACAGAATTGAATACGACAATCCAAAATATTTAGAAGAAGAAATGAGAAAGGCGAATTTTTGTTATGAACAGAATCGCAAAAAGGAAAGTATGAGAAACTGGAAGGCTAAAAGAACTAATAATTTTGAATAGAGGAAGATAGGTTTTATACCTAACCGAAATTTTAAGAATAATAACACACGAAATTTTCCTAATAAAAATTTCCAAGGGAACAGAAGTAATTCATAGATAAATCCAAATGGTCAAAGAAATAAAGAATATGTTAACAATCACAGTAACTATACCAAGAATTTTGAACGAAAGGAACCAATAAAGTGTTGGGAATGTAATGGTCCTCATTATGCATCAGTTTGTCCCAATCAAGAGAAGACTATTAGCAACATACATATGATACAGGAGGAGATGACTGTCGATGATCTTGCAAGGACAATGCCCAGGTTCAATGCAGCACTGGAGAACAGGCAGGAGGATTATCAAACCTCCATGGTGGAAGTGGAAGGTAAGTTGAATCAAATACCTATATCTATTTTAATTGATCCAAGTCTTAGTTTAAGTTATATTTCTTCTGATTTAGTAGAAAAAGGTAAGTTATCAGTAGAAATGTTTGTAAAGTCTTGGTTAGTCCAGCTAGCTACTCATGCAAAAAGAAAGGTGATCAGCTTTGTTAAGAATTGTATTATAAAAATGGATCATTTTGAAACCTCTATTAAGCTTAATGTATTACCTTTAGGTTCTTATGATATGTTAATTGGTATGGATTGGTTAGAACAGCATAGGGTAGTCCTAAACTATTTTGATAAAATCTTTACTTATGTAAATAACGATGGAGAAACAATAAATGTAAAAGGGATCCCTAGGAAAAAAGCTACAAGAGAGATCTCTGCTTTGCAACTTAAGAGAGTTGTTCGGAAGGGCTTTAAATCCTTTGTTGTAACAGTAATTAATGAAGAAGATACTAATAACGAAAATAAATTAAAACTGGAAAATATTCCGATCTTGAGGGAGTATTCGAATGTATTTCCGGAAGAAATTCCAGGACTGCCTCCAAAGGGGGAGTTAGACTAAGTTACTATTGAGCTGGTACCTGGTGTAGTGCCCAGCTCAAAAGCCCTTTATCGGATGAATATACTGGAATTAAATGAACTAAAGTCGCAGTTAAAAGAACTCGTTGATAAGAATTATATTAGACCCAATGTGTCTCCCTGGGGAGCACCTGTTATTTTTGTTAAGAGGAAGGACAGAACTCCAAGATTATGTATAGATTATCGTTAACTAAATAAAATTACTATCAAAAACAGATATCCGTTACCCCGCATAGATGATCTGTTTGATCAGCTACGTGGGGCAACTATATTCTCGAAGATTGATTTACGATCTGGTTACCACCAAGTCCGAATCAAAGATGAAGACATCTTTAAAACAACTTTCAGGACGAGGCATGGTCATTACGAGTTTGTTGTTATGCCATTTGGGCTTACTAATGGCCCAGCTGTTTTTATGTGCCTGATGAATAATGTAATGCATAAATACCTTGATAAGTTTGTGGTCGTATTCATTGACGACATCTTAATTTACTCAAAGTCGAAGAAGAACATAAAGAACATTTAAAAATTGTGTTACAAGAGTTATGAGAACATCAACTCTATGCAAAATTTAGTAAATGTGATTTCTTTAAGGATAAAATACAGTATCTGGGTCATGTAGTGACTAAAGAAAGAATTTCTATTGATCCCGAAAAGATAAAGGTAATCGAATAATGTCCAGTCCCAAAAGGCGTAACTGACGTACGATCATTCATGGGGATTACTGGCTATTATCAAAGATTTATCGAAGGGTTTTCAATAATTGCAAGTCCCATAAATTCTTTACAAAAGAAAGGGAAGAAATTTGAGTGGAGTCAAAAGTGTGAAGATAGTTTTTAAAAGTTAAAAACATTATTAACCACCGCACCAATATTAAGAATCGCTGACCCTAATAAAGATTTTATAGTATGTACTGACGCATGCAATGATGATTTAGGTGGAGTTTTAACTTAGGAAGGACACGTCATTTCTTATGAGTCTAGGAAGCTGAAGATTCATGAGAAAAATTATGTGACCTATGACTTAGAATTAGATGCTGTCATGCATGCCTTAAAAATGTGAAGTCATCATTTAATTTGAAGAAAGTTTATATTAATGACAGATAATAAAGGGTTAAAATATATGTTGGATCAACCTAACTTAAACGCTAGGCAAGCTAGGTGGCTAGCTTTCCTCAGCGAGTATGATTTTGAAATCCAACATATTAAAGGAAAAGAAAATAAGGTTGTTGATGCTTTAAGCAGAAATGCAAATCTGAATTTTACAGCAGCAATAAGCACCTATAAAACAGATTTAGAAGAACATCTAGAAGAAGGAATAGGGCAAGATGAAAATTATCGGAAATTACAAGCAAGGGTAAGAGAAAAATTAATTGAAAGTTTAAGTACACGGTATAGTTTAAATGAAAAATGATTATTATTATATAAAGATAGACTATACGTACCTAATGTACCTAAGATTAAGTTGCTAATTTTAAACAAAATTCATAAGACCCCTTATTCAGAGCATCCTGGTTATCATAAAACTATAACTATGCTAAGAAAGGATTATTTTTGGCCAAACATGAAAAATTAATTAGAAGAATACATAGCTAAGTGATTTGAATGTCAGCAAGTAAAGACTGAACATCAGCATCCAGCTGGGTTACTTCAGCCATTACCTATTCCTAGCTGGAAGTGGGAGATAATCAGCCTTGATTTTATCACAGGACTACCTAGAAATCAAAACTTGAACGACTCAATAATGGTAGTTGTCGATAAATTAAGCAAGGCAACTCATTTTATACCTGTAAAAATTACTTATAAAGATGCGAATATTGCTGATATTTTCCTATAAAAAAATTTCACTTACATGGAATACCGAAAGTAATAATTTCAGATAGAGACCCTAAGTTTACTGGCAACTTTTGGAAGTATCTTTTTAAAGAACTAAATACTACATTAAATTTCAGTACCTCCTTCCATCCTCAAATATATGGACAGACTAAAAGAGTAAATTAGGTATTGGAAGATCTGCTCCGAATGTATGTAAAAGAACAGCCAGGTAAATGAGAAGATTACTTACACTTGGTAGAGTTTGCTTACAATAATTACTACCAAGCCTCGGCAAGATATAGTCCTTTGAAATTTTGTATGGCAGGAAGTGCAATACCCCCATCTCATGGAGTAATCCAGTTGACAGGTTAGTATTAGGACCTGAATTATTAAAAGAGATGGAGTTAATTGTTATGTTGGAGGAATTGGGACTCTCGGCCCCCTACCTTTTCCCTAGATGTCATCTCCTTGTGTTATAGAGCTTGGAGGCTAATTTCCTTGGAGAAGAGAATTAGAAGAGCCAGATCAAGGTTTCATGAGGTGCCTAGATTGAGGAGAAGGTAATATTTGTACTTCTTCCATGATTAATAAATATGTGATGCTCTTCCTCTTTCCAATCAATGTGTCTTGTATATTGAATATTTGTTTATGATTAGATGTTTATGTTAATAAGATTAGGGTTTCAGATTGCTTTGATTATCATTGGTTTACATGTGGTCGTATTTGTTTGAGGAAGGTAGAATTTGTTTTGCAGGTCTCTTGGTGCAAGAGGAGCAAGAGGAGGATTGAAGGGCAACTTGGATCAAACTTCATGGATTGAGGTATGAACCTATCTGATATATTAATCTTATTTACATTTACTTGTAGAACTATATGCATCTATCTTTCAACCCTAGTATGTTGATGGACTCTTAACCCCCAACCATAAGAACACTTTCCTCTACAACAGAACTAACGAATTCATTGGGGATGCCTTGTCTGCTTTGGGGTCTTCTTGTCTTGGTTTTTCCAGTTTATGTTTAGGTTTGAGCCCTTATTGCAACTTAGGAGTAACCTTCAAGTATATTAGGACCCTTTCCCTACCTGTTTAAGACTCATTTTGACCTTTTGTTAGCTTTTTTCCCACCCATTCGAGTGTGCAGTACTACACAGTTGTGATTTCCATTTTCATTCGCGACTTCCCTTAAGGGGGACCCGTGAACCATTCGCGACACTGACTATATGACAACTGTGAATACCCTATTTTTGGGGTTTTTTCACCTTCTTTGGCCCTGTTTGGGATGTTTTAAGGTTGTCTGATGGGTCTCTATAGGCCTATTGTTTGTGCATGATCCCTAGGAAGTGGTGTTTCCTCTCTTTGGTGATATTTATCTATTTTGCAAGCCCTCTTCAAGCCTTAAGGTTTGTTTTATTGCTTTCTCCCCACCTCCTTCTTTGGCTTAAACTTGTTGGGAAAGGCGATGTGCAGCCTCTGTTTGGAGGTCCAGACTGAACCTTGGAGCTTCTTGATCCTTGTTTGTGTTAGTATTTTTTCTTAGTATTTTCATGCCAAAGTGGTTGGCTTGTCTTCCTTTACAAGTCTCCCTTCTTAGCAAGGTTATATCCGGCTTTAGGGCATCCTAGGGCATGTTAGTGGGATATAGTGCAGTATTCTATTTGCTTTTGTTTGTATTACTTGCATGCATTAGTTTGTAGGTTGTTTTTATTTTGAATTCATAAAATCAAAGTAAAAAGAACATATAGTTGCTTTATATGCGCATAGATTAGGGTTTTGGTCTAAATTGCATGGAATATCATTGTTCTTGAAAAAAATAAAAAATAAAAAGAATTTTTTCTTTCGTGGCTTTCAAGTTTCAGTTTGAAAAAGTACAGAGAAGTAGGAATTTGCTTTTGCATTTCAATTTCTCTTTTGTTTAGTCATCATGCTTCTGCTTTCAGTCGAAACACCATTGGTTTCATCTCCACCACCCTTTGAGTAAGCAACAAACCTTTAAAATGAATGTTTAATATATAAAATATAACAGTAACTATTTATTTCTAGGGACGACATGCACTAGTCTAGGCTAGTGTTTTGGGTTAGGGACACCTTAACTGCCCAAAGCTTTAAACTAAAACATAGTATCCTATCTGTTAAGAAATCCAACTTCACAAAGTAAGACACTGGAACTCTCCTCTAACACGAGAGTCAAGCACAAGGTTGTGCAATATTGAGTTGTTGGAGATACCCCTCCTCTACTCAGTAGAGCATACACTAGATCTGGTGTACGTTTGGGGACTTACTCAATACCTCCTTCTGGCCCCATGTGGTGCTTACTACTATTTAGGTTTTGGGCTTAGCTACCCTACACATGTGCATTGGTTGGATTGACAACTGTTCTGCTAGACTTGCTTTGTGATTTTGGTAGCTTTAGTATCTTGACATCTAGGACTCTTACACGGGTGGAATTGGAAGGATATTTCCATTCCTCCTAGGGTAGACTTGGAAGGTAACCTAGGTTGACAATTTGGGAGGGCGGTTGGGTGATTCCAACGCTTTCACCTAGAAAAATCATCATGAGACACCAAGTAACTACTCTTCGACCTTCATCGGTTAGTTCTGGGCCCTAATCATCCAAGACTTTCCTTTGGAAGGAATCCTTTGTTTTCTTGGTCTTGATACTTAGGACTTTCTCTAGTGGTGTGTTCTTTGTATTGTTTGTTACCAGTTGACCTCAGTTGTTGGTTAAGTCAGAAACTATGGCTAACACCCCTACGGATACCAACCAGGAGATCCCCATGCTGGGAACTCCTTTGGTGTTCCTTTGATGGCCACCTTGAATCTACCTGCATTCACCCTAGGGCTACTTGTTTGGTTGTTTTCCACTCCAACTATCATGAATGCTCCTGATTCTTCTCAAGCAAGCACCTCATATCAAGGGAATCAAAACATTACCTCCCCTTCACCTGTAGCAGCCTCTCCTCCTCATTCTACCTCATGTGGTGAAAGTTCTTATACTAGTAACTGACAGTCTATAAGGAGTAAAAGAAGGAAGAATAGGAAGAAGACACGTAAGAAAGTGGGCACCCACCCATAGGGGGGTTCACTCAGTGAACATGTTACATAGCATGATCGTTCAAAGGATATTAAAGAATATCCCTAATTTCACTAAGTATTGGAAAATTCCTCCATAAATTGTATTTTTGAACCCCCCTCCCAATATACCTTTCCAATTAAGAAAACCCCTAGTTTCACCAGATATTGTAGGTATCCATTTTTATCAACCCATTTCTAGTACCCCATTTACATGATATTATCAAGTTGTAACAAACAAAATCCCTAACACATCTTAGTATAAGCAAACAAGATGTTGAATAAAATAATAGTATAATGCTAATAATGATCCCATTAAGATTGCATGGAAGACTTGTCAATTTGTAGCATTGGATAGTGGAAGACCCAACAAAATAGTAATGGGGAAAGAAAAATGCATAAAAGGTTCAACCCAATTAAAAGATCATTGTAACAAAGAATGTAAAACATCGATACTCCAATAGTTAGAGCAATGCTTAGAAAATATTCGAAATGCAGATGTTTCACACCACAACCTACCAATCTAACAATTTTAATCATGTAAATACAAGTATAGCCATAGATATCTCATGTTTTCTATAATATTAATAAATTAAACTCCATAAAAATGCAAAATTGAAACCCTTTCGTGGATGGACTCCCCTACCTTCCTATCAAAACAATCATCATTGATGTTTGGACCCGAATGAACATAGAAAATTTCTTTATACTTTCCAATAACACCATAAGATCATGTGCATAGCTTGGATTTGGGTCATTTAGTGACAAGATGCAATGAATTGAGGCTCCACTTTCTCTACATTTATTCTTGCAATCAACGGAATTAGAAAATTTTAGCTACATTTTCTTGGGTTATATCTAGCCTTTACATGAATTAACAAAATTCATATGCATAATGATAATATTTAAAAAAAATGAAATTAATATTCTAGTATAAAATGCTTTCATATACAACAATTATGTGTGTGTGTGTTTTATTTAAAATCTATATAATTTTTTTTAATAAAAATATTATCAACGTAATTATAATATTATAAAAATATTGTTTTAAATTAAATATTTTAATATACAACAATTTTATGTGAGGTCAAAATTCCATTTTTCCTATAGTGTAGGGACGTGTTTGCATTCAACCATGGAGGCTATTATTGTGATATTAATTGTATATTTGTTTTAAAATTAATAAGTACCATAATTTAACTATATAATAATTACATTAGACACAAAGAAAACCCAATGCCATGGACACAAAGGGAACTAAGGTACCTTCCCTGGAAGGACTTTTCCACCTTTGCTCGGCCAAGTGCTCAAGGTGACAAGGCATCCTACAAAACAACTATGCAAATCATGATATGATACCTTTGGCTAACAAGTGATAAACTATAACAACAATTTGCTAAATGACAAATAACTAGTGGTTACTTGTAATAGAGGACTTAAGAGTAGAACAACTGAGAAATGCGCTAGCTAGAAAGATTAATCCAAACTTGCCTGAAATAACACTACAATCATTAAGAAGATGAAAGCATATATATTTACTAGAGAAAAATAAGATGCAAGTAACTAAAAGCAGTTGAATATATTATACTTAATACGAGAGTTTGTAAAAAAAGGATATCGTTGGTTTGTTCTTTTCAGATGCTAAGGTGTCGTGTACAAAGTTTTGCAATCCACTCAAACGAATGACAATGCACATTAGCATCGTTAGTAATAATGACCATGAATTTAAAAAACATGTGTTATGTGAATCTATAGTGAATTTGGTTTGTAATGTGAGGTGTTCATTATAGGAAAAGATAAAAATCTTGTTGGATCAAGTAACGAGACTTACTTCGAACCCAAGTTTGGGGTGCATAATAGAATTTTGGACTATGAGCTACATTATGACAACTATTTGAATTAGGGATATTAAAATAAGAAGACGGGAGCTATTCAAATGTGTAATGGTGATTTGGGATTGTAATGGTAGGGATAGAAGGTGGCCAATTTGAAATTGTTTGAATAGACAATGCAATTCTCCATGTGGGAAAAGCTTAATGCATGCTTCAAAAATTGGAGTGATATATAGGTGAAAGAGTATGCATTGAATGATCAAAATAAATAAATAAAAGTGAATTGTAATATAGGCAACATATTTGAAGCAAATAGAATGAATTCAAAATAGTAACACATAAGAACATGGCTTAAACACCTACCTAGATAATGCAACAAATACTTCAGCTATTGGCAAAAGTAGACCTGAATTTCATGCGTCCCCAAAGAAACGGTCTAGAGAGGGACTTTTCTGATAAGGTTGCACTAATAACTTGAGTGATGGGTAATCAACAACAAAACAAAAATATTTGAAAACTAAATATATCATATCAAAAATACACAAAAATGATTTATGAGAAATTATCATTTACAACTTAGAATGGGTTATGGTGAAACAATGAAAATAATGCCATGGAGACATCGAATATTTATATACGTAGACAATTCTTAACCGAGAACAACATGTCTTACGATTGAATAAAAAACAAAGGGTTTTGACATTTTAAACCTTAAGGGAGTGGCCCCATCCTGGAGTTGTAAACTAATATATCCGAGTGAAATAAAAATTTTAAATGAAAAAAAAATCACAAGAGTAATTCTATGGAAGGTATTGAAATATTAGAATTTGGATATATTTATGAGGGAAGTAAACAATGAAAAATACTGCAGCATTGCATCTTTTATACAAAAGAAAATATAGACTTTACAATGTATCTACAACCTCAATACCATGAAATAGTTTCCTATTACAAAGTATATAAATTGGGAAACAATAATATCTTTGATAAACTCCAAATATCCACCCAAAATCGATCATGGGCATACCTAGAAGAGATACATATTGTACCCCTAAATTTAGAATATAGGGTGTGTACAGGAAGTGCAAGCTCATCATAAAGAAGGAAATGAAAATCCCTCCCATTAGTTCCATACTCGGAGTAAACATTTAACATAGAAACCACATACATCGAAGGAGCTTAGGAAAATCATGCACAAGGAAGTTGGAATTCACCCATTGTTGAAATAAATATAGGGTGTGTACAGGAAGGGCGAGCTCATCACAAGGAAGTAAACGAAAAACCCTCCCATTAGTTCCATACTCGGATTAAACATTTAACCCAGAACCCACATACTTCGAAGGAGCTTAGGAAAATCATGCACAAGGAAGTTGGAATTCATCCATTGTCGAAATATTGTATACATGCAGTAAGGAGAAATAAGTTGGAATACTGGGAAAAATTGTATGAAATGAAACTTCCCAACCTTGGGTTCGATGGAAACCCTTACCCTAAGATTGCATGGGATACCTGTTGTAATTATTATGCCATACTTCAAGGCTATGACACGTTCCATGGAAATCTTAGGACCATCGACGCTCAACATTGCACCTGCTTCAAGCAATAACCAGAGTTAATATATAACGACATGTCAATGATAAGAACAGTCCCAAATTCACTCAAAGGATAATATATCTTATTTAGACAAGCCCCAAAAGGAAATAACACTCTATATGTAAACTGGTAAAGAGAAAATGAAACATTACCGTGAATGAATGAAGACTACATTGATCTTATCTAACCAATACGTTTAACCTCCATTGTAGAAAGAATGCAGGTAGTATGGAGTGGTTCACCCCTAACCTCTTTAACGAATGGAGAACGCTAGAGGGAAGGAAAACTCAGAGTTAAAACAGAGCACAACGAGAAGTGTTATGATCAAAGTGACACAAGTGCCAAGAGCAAATGGTAAGTTGGCACCCATTCCTTTCATTAATCATATTAACTCTGCTCGATGTTGATGAGACTGAAGCCCTTTTGTATCATACATTTGAAGGATCTTGGCCATGGATCATAGACGAGCTTACCAAGTCAACCATTTGAGTGCTAATACAACCATTCACTTGTGCTAAACCTCAGATCTTGGGTTCCACGCCAAGCAGGTGTATTTAATAAACACTATTTTTGATGGACATAACGTGTATGAGGAATAAATGTTATGAATATCTACTCAAGTATAGGATGGAATTACTTTGGAATTCATCCATTAAATTTAACATAATATTTTATATAATAACAAGAGCCACGAGGTGGCAATGTCCCCGACATTGCCACCAAAGGTAGTTGTTAGATACTAGCCATATGTTTTTTGAAGCTGTGTTTATTAGAATTACTAGTGTAAGAGCTCTAAGCTGCTCATTGGAAATGTAACAAGGTGAAAGTCTGGAGCCATTTATGAATGACACAAACCATATGCATAAAACAATTGGTTCACCAAGAAACATAGTGACATGATCAAGAGTGAAACAAACACAGAAATGGGGAATTTTAAGGTTAAAAAATGGAGTTCAAAACATAGAATATGGTTTCAATTTTTTTTGTAAGGTTCCTGCTACTATATTCTATTGTTTTTTATGTGTAAAAAATACATATTGAAAGTTTATGGTGGTCGAGAGTGGTGTATCCACCAATATCGACTTGACTTTGTAGTCCATTTCTCCAAAATAAATAAGTATGCCCTTGATAGGGAAACCATACATTTAACATTAACCTAACTAATGGATAGATAATGTTAGAAAGCCATTAAAAAAAGGAACTAGCTAGATAGAAGAAATCTTGCATGGGCATGCACTATCCTTCTCCTTCATCCTCACGTTCCTCATAATGCTCAAACACCCTTGAGGTGAAAGAGTACACAAGATCACTTTTCCCATAGAAAGCATTAGGTCGATCAATGATCTTCCCATCTCATCAACTAAAACAAATTGTTGAGTGGCCATTTAGATCCTTTGCTCCAACGTTTGAAGGTATTGTGGCATGCTCTTCATTTAATCTTGTATGTGCGTCAGAGCCTCCACTTGGGATTCGAGCTGATGGGTTGTGTCATGTGTATTTGATGCCACGTGTTGATGGCCCTCCCTATGTTTCCCTTGAATACTGCTTCGACCCGCGTCATGGGTTTGTGGTTCTTTGCTTGCCATCTTATCACATTCCTCATGAAGATTGGAGGGGGACTAATCCTCCAGGGTTATCTGTCATAGATTCTGGTCTTGACCTACCCCTGTATTCACAAGTTTATATGCTACTGCATTGGCTTTCCATCTGACGTGTTGGAGAGAAATATTTGTAGACCGATTAACTAGCGTTGTGATTTGGCCGAGCCAAAAGTATAGCCTTTACTTAGATTATTTTACGATTATGTCTTATATCTTTATTTTATGATTAAGTTAACATTATATAAACAAGAAATTGCTTAAGAGTACCATAGGCACTAGGCGTGCATGCTAACTACCTATCCCAACAGTTACCTAAGAGTCCCACAAGCACTAGGCATGCATGATAACTACATATCCCAGCAACCACCTAAGGAAGTAGAATTTGACACCTTGTCCATGCATGTGCACCACGTATTTGAGGTGCCTCATAATTTTGGACAAATGTTTTGAAAATGAAATATTCATATCAAGTTTTCCTTGAGCTTTCGAAGCTCTTGTAATTGTGATTTTTCCATTGCCTTCTAAAAATTAATTTACACATAGAATCAAAAGGGATCAACCAGTAGAAAGATTAGCATATGATCAAAGTAAATGATGCAATGGTTATGTGGATGCTTGATAATCCAGAATGAGATGCATTGATTATGCACAGAGCACTTTAGGAGTAAGATTTGGACACCAAAAGGAATCCATCTGTCGGGCATGTAAGCAGTAACAGCCATGGCAAAATCTAGTCCTGCAATCATAGTGACGAGTGTGCTTGAAGAAGGTGGTTATAGGTTGAGCAACCCTAGAATAATGGGAGCCTATTTGTTTCCAGTTTCTCCTTCTTCCAAAATAAGCTCAAAGAAAACCAAGTGTGTGTTCTAGTTTCCTCACTTTAATTGAGTGTAACTTGCGAAATTGATTGAGCTTAATATGCAAAATTGCCAGAACTTGTGGGAAATTTTAGACTCTATCTTATTTAATTGTCACTATTATATATCTAGCCCATACACATATAAAACTTGGTCTGAGTTGCACCTCTTAATTGCATCCATGAACTTCGTAACCTTTATATGCCTAATATTTGCGTGAACAAGATGTCCATACCTTGGTGTGCTTACCATTTGGGTGAACATGGTTTCAATGCATGAACACTGGTTTACAATGGAGCCTTTGAGGATGGAGTAGTTTCAGCGCGAGCTATCATTTTTCCTAGAGTCTGAGCTCATAACCTTATCCCACAGAACCTGAAACGCTTCATGCTGTCAAGTATGATTTGTTGTACGACCTAACCATTAAGGGAAAGAAATTCAGCATTTCCTTGGCCCAATTCCTAGATGAGGGAGGGGAACGATATTGAACTGTATTTGTAAATCCAATTCGTTAGATTAGATTTTACCAATTACGGTATTTATAGACTCAAAGCAGATAATTTATTCAGGAATTAGTTGACCTCGATATTGTTTATTTTTAGAATTTCTTTCTTTAAACAACCTTTATTTCAGGGGGGCAATCTGTAATATGTTGGGAATAGATTTCCCATGTGATTATTAGCACTGAGGTTGTTTCATGGATGTCGTGGAATCCAAAATACATCAACAAATATCTGTCAATAGGATTTTTTTTGCAATACAGGAATTTATCTTACATTGGAAGTGAACTATACCATAAGTGGTATTGCCCAAGCAACGCCTTTCAGATTTGTTTATGAAAAGTTTTAGGTCCTTAATATTTTAGTCTCTTGTACACAAATACTATGGATTAAATTGGACCTATATGTATTGTGAAATATATTATGTAAGGGAAGAAGGAAACGCTAAACAAACAAATTCTATGCAAGCTAACCAGTAGTAAATACACCTCATACTTTACAATATTAAGAAACACTTTATTTAACTTAGAAATTGAAACAGTTAGAAAGAAATTTTGCAACAACACCATACCTCAATCCTAAGACACAAGGTGAAAAGCGCGAAATTCCATTCGATTATGTTGGTCCTATGCTTCATGTACGTGCTTCGGGATGGTAAATTTTATACAGAGACACTAAACTTACACAAACAACTGAGAATGCAAATAAAGAGACACAACTCAACTTCAATTTCTCCTCCTAAAAAAACACTACAAAATCAAGGTATGTTCCCACTCTTGCACAAATTTCTCACTCAAACCTTCACCAACCTTCACCAGCTTACAAGACCCATGTCTACTCTGATCAAATACTAGTCTTCCATTCCTCCATGCAAAACTGAATTAATCCATCGTTCACTGAAACACAGCTAAAACAACAATAATTCAATGATGGGTATCACGATACGATGAGTATAATTCATGGAGGAAGGAAGAAAAGTATTGTCGATCATGAGGATGCAATGTGTTACATTAATTACCCACATTAGGGTGCGCGATACATTTCACACAATTATGAAATGGTTAAAATGCGGATTTTGGGACATGAACAAATGTGTACAAGGGATTGCACGAAATGGAGGAAGGAGGGGCATCGAGCGTCTTATTCCCCATTAAATTGCATTGTATCTAAAGCTAGCAGTACATACCTGTGTGAGATTTCATCCTGATACACTGTCAACCCACCTAAATTCCAACGGAAAAGCCATCTAGTGGCATGAAAAGTTTACATTTTGTAAAATTTACATTTTTTATTTTATGTTTTTTTGTGTTGGTATGAAAAGTTTTTTTTTAAATAATTTATCATTTTTTCTTTTCCACATAATATGTTTTAAAGAAAGTTGTACAATTTTTATTTCATATCATATAAATAAATTTCTGTTTTATTATTAGTATGATTAAATTGCTATTTTTATATGTCTATTGGTTGTACTTTGGGTCGTTGGGAGAAGGGTAGGAATTTGAAAAGAAACCCACCCGTCAATTTTGCAGGTTTTCACATTATATGTGAACGTTTTCAGGATTGCTTTGTTTTATTTAACGGTTAGTCTAAAATATAAGTTGTATTTGACGGGAAAAATGTCCCATGACAAGCATTTTCCCATCAAATTCCAGCCCTGGTTGGGAGGAATGATTGTTTTTTTTTTGTAATTTAGGAAACTATTCTATTGAAGTAAGGTAATAATGTTACAAAAAAAATTACAATTCATAGATGCATTCCTGCTCAAAATAACTAGCAGGTAGAACCATTCTGAGAAGAGTACCGAACCCTCCCTCTAAGAGGGAAAACAAGTCCACAGGAAGAGTACCGGACCCTCCCTCCAAGAGGGAAAACAGGTCCCAAGAAAAAAGAACGAATTTATACAAAAAGACATAAAGGTTCCCAGAAAGGAACTAACAAACAAAGTTCAGGCCTTGGAGAGCCCATAGTATTCCTGAAATGAACAAGAGAAACCATTGACAGGACCTAGCTATAGCTTGTGATAAGGCTCATCAACGATGGGGCAACCGAAGCCAGAGAAGAGGTCAAACAAAGTTACATAAATCCGTATATGGCTCCTCCAATATAGGTGTTTTTTTAGTGACTTTCATGAAGTGTCGTCATGGAAGTGTCGACGTGCGACGAAATCATGGGAAAGTGGTCACAGGAAGAGATGTGTCATTTTAGGCTATAACACACCTGTCAAAAAACTACTAGTCAAATTCATCTTCCAAGTCATCTTCTTGGCCATGTGGTACCTTATGGTGTTGCCATGTGGCACATGCATGTTGATTATGCATGCCATATGGCACCCTATGGGTGTGCCATGTGGCCCCTTTTTTGCCACTTTAAGCTTGTTTTTGTTGATGTATTTGTAACTTCGGAATGTATTCATCCGTATTTCTTATGTCTTGTAACCTGATGTTTATTCCGGGATGTATTTGTGATGTACTTGAGTCATGTCATACCTCGATGTTTATTTCGGGAAGTTTCTATAATGTGAAAGTCATGTCAAGTCATTGTGGGTAACCCTCCTATTGGTCAAGGGTTAAAGTCCCCACAGTTATGGGGCCCTAGGGTTATTAGTCTATCCTAGTGAATTCGACCCTAGGTGAGTCATTGTAAGTCGGGGCAATAGTCCCCACCATTGTGTTACCCTCCTATTGGTCGGAGGAGGCAAAGTCCCCACAAGTGCTGGGGCACTAGGGTTATTAGACACTTCTAGAGATGTCAGCTCTAGTAAGTAATTTTTAAGTGAGGCCGACATGATGGAGTGGGTTCCAAGTGAACATAAGAATATAAATAGAGAGTGAGTCTCTCTATTTAGGACACACACACACTCACTCATTGGGGCGCATGAGTGAGAAAGGAGAAGCTCTCTCAGTGTGAGAGAGAGAGACTGCTACTGTCGGGAGATCATCTTACTGTTTTCGGGTTTTACCTTTTTGGTGATGATTCTATCTCTGACAAAGTTGCGGGGTTTTCTCCTTTGTGTTTTCCCCGAGGAAAATTCTTTGTGTCTCTTGTCTCTTGTGTTGTGCTTGTGTTTTATTGCTGTACATGTTATTCTCCCAGTTAAAGATCCTAAGATCATAATGGTAGCTTGAATGATAAAAATCTAATATGGTATCAGAGCTAAGCTGAGAAGAAGACATTGTGCAACTGCAAAAGCTAGGGCTTCTTAATTTTTGAGTCTCTCTCCACAATCCATTAGCAAAAGTATGCTAGGATGACTCTCCATTGAAGGGCGCATCTTTCTGTCGAAGCGGAATTCGATTCCAAGCATTTTCAGTTTTCGATGCAAAAATTAGGGCTTTCTACAGAAGAGGAATTTTTGAGTAAGCTTGGCATAGGATTTTTCTCCTCATCAAAATCGAATTTTAGAGGCCTGGATCAAGAAATTTGGTTGGGTGAAACTCCAGGAAAGTCAAACCCTAGTTTGACCCCGAGCTAGAAAAACCCTAAATACTAAAACTGCTAAGTTTTTCTACATTCGCTATATCTAGAGATTGGTGAAGTTTCAGGAGCTAAAAATTGCAGGGGCCGAAGATACAATATTGATGAACACTGTGTCCAAAATTCAGCCTTATATTCACTATATTATGGGAGATATGATCCCTCCAAGTTAGGGTTCTAGCCTCTTCCAAAATTCATCCATAAACAAGACACCTGTGGAGAATTGCTATAGCTTGGGCTACAGAGGTCCAAATGGAATTCCTGAAGATTTTCCAGGAAGGGCACAGATTGTAATTTTTGTGGTCCAAAGTTCAGACCCAGAAGATGAAACAGTGATACATGGCAGTCCGTACGACTTCGTTGTTCTGAACAGTCCTGTAACAGGTCACCTTGGGAAAAGGATCATAAATCCAAATTGGTGAAACCAATTCTAATGAAACCTATATTTTTAAATCAAGGACATGCTAGGTTACCTCAGTGCGAAATTTTAGACATAGAGGAGTAGTAATTTCAGAGATATCATAGAAACAGTGACAGACATTTGAGCAGAAGAAATTGGAAAACTAGGGCTTCCTGTTCCGGGAGCTTCCCTCCACTGGTTTCAGAAAAGGAGTACATTGGACAGCTCCATTTGAAGATATCTATCTGTCTATCCAATCAGATCTGAAAGATTCCAAGTTTTGAAAATTAGGGTTTTTGTGACAAACCTTAGATCAGCGAGCTTCGGAACCAGGATGGACACCTCAAATTGGTAAGATCTAATCCTCTGCTATTTTCATTTGAGGTTCTCATTTCAAAGTGATCTATCACATCAGCTTGATGATAAGCTTGGTGAAGTTGACAAATTCCAAGTATGGAAGTATATGATCTCTCTGAAGAAAATGAATTGGACACCTACATGAGTAGAGAGGTTCCAGTTCCAAAGAGAGATGAGGTTAGAAGCCTTACACAAGAAGAACTTGGTCAAGGCCAAGAAGATCATTGTTGATTCAATCACGGATCAACTTGTACCACAAGTGTCTTCCCTAAAGACACCGAAGATGTTTGATTCCTTGACCAAGCTATTTGAAGTAAAGAACATACATCAGAAGATGACCTTAAGAAACCAGTTGAAGAATGTGAAGATCCAAAATGCAGAGACCATGCAATCATAAGGGTCTCTCAAATCAAAGAACAACTTGAAGTGGTAAAAGAAGAAGTGAAGAATGCAGAAGTGGTGATGGCCACCTTGAATGGCCTCATAGGACCATGGGATTCATTCATTTAAGGAATGTGTGCCAGAAGGAAGTGATTACTTTCAGTAGACTCTGGGAAGAAGAAGAAGCTCGACTCATAAGAAGAGAAGAGAAGATGGGAGCAATTGAAGATCAAGCTCTCACCATCCAAAGAAGATCCCTCAAGCGATGAGGAATATGAAGAACTCAACTCTTGAAGCACCTTTTATCCACCTTAGCATTTGGATAAGAAACGATGCTATTATGAATGAAGAAGACGATGACGCTGAAGGCTCAAGAAGGAGTCTACCCACGAAACAAATAAAGATAAGTATTCAATTGTCATTTCATGATATTGTTTTGTTATGAATTTGTTTATATTCAGTTGATGTATTATGCATGATAGGATGTTTGCATTAATGATAGTATACTACTAATATGCATGTGATGGGTAAGTAGCTCATGGTGCTATATAAACTCTCCATTGCTACTTATCTAGAATGAAACCTCTTTGCTGACATATTGGATTAGTGCACAATCTCAATGTTGTCCTGGTAGAGATGGAAGGCATCTAGAAAAGTTTCGTGAGATATGGATGAATGTTGTATTGGCTAAAGTAGTTGCATGGTCACATATTTATGCATAAGAATTTTCTAGTATGAATATTCCTTATGAAATGTTTCTAACCATACAAATGCATTTGACTTTTAGGAAAGATCGCATACATATTCGCCTACAAGCAAAGAAGGATGAGACTTGTTCCGAAGAACAAGTGACAACAGTTCAAGATGAATATGATGAATACAACGACATCATTGATGCAGAACCTTCAAGCTATGAAGAATTACAGTTCAAGAAGAATGATGTCTAGGATGCAGTATCGATACATGAAGGGAAGTTCGTAGTTCCATCATGCAGTAGATGGAAACATCGTGGGATACAAAGCAAGATTCATAGCACAAGGCTTCTCATGAAAAGAAGGCCTAGACTACGAAGAGACATTTGCAGCCAGTAAGAGTTTAAACACATATATGATGAGCTTGATGAAGATCTTAACCTTTGCTACAAGGTTGAAGATGCAAGTCTATACACTATATGGTCACATAGAATATTAGTAGCATAGGAAGCTACTTGTCACTCCGGTACAGAATGTTTCAGTGCATAGAGTATGGAAGACAGAGGGAGTATGATGCTCTGCTTCAGAGGGAGTGACTGCAAAAGATCTAAGGTTCGACATGATACAATGGGATGGGTAGATTACTGATGACTCTAGGCTTTACTGAGAGTAAAGCAAATTCCAACCTTTGCTTCAAGGTTGAAGGCGGAAGACCAGTGATGCTCCTGTTATGTGTCGATGCACTATTTTTCTAGGCATGGAGGTGTGGAAGAATGCGGATGGAATCTTCCTTGGACAAAGGAAGTATGCAGTAGAGACCCTGAAGAGGTTCGAGATGATTGACTGCAATGCCATGACCACACCTATGGCATTGAACCTGAAGCTGTTAAGTGATGCTTCATCAAAGAAGGTTGATGCTACGATGTATCGTCAGATGATTGGGTCCTTAATGTACCTGACGAACACAAGACCATATATTTTCTTTGCTGTGAACACCTTGAGCCAGTTCTTGACAGATCCGAGACATGTTCACTTGATTGTCGCAAAGCATATTCTGAGGTACCTGAGGGGTACAGTTGATTATGGGCTCAAGTACGATGTGAATCAGAAGATTAACCTAGAGGGTTATGTTGATTCAGATTGGGCAGGTAGTGCCATCGATAGGAAGAGCACTTCAGGGTGTTTCTTCAGTATGGGATCAGGTGTGATCTCTTGGTTTAGTAGGAAGCAATCCTGTGTGGCACTGAGTACAGCTGAAGCAGAGTATGTCGCAGCTTGTTCAGCTAGTTGTGAGGTAGTATGGCTGCGGAAGCTACTGTCTGATTTATTTGATCTCCAGTTGGATGCTACTTGTATACATTGTGATAACCATAGTTGCATGAAGTTGTCAGAGAATCTAGTGTTCCATGACAAGTCGAAGCATATCGAGATCAATTACCACTATATCAGGGATATGGTGCAGAGGGGAGCAATGAAGCTCCAGTATGTTGCGACGGAGGAATAGATAGCTGATGTATTGACAAAGCCATTGGCCAGAGTGAAGTTCGAGTACTTCAGGGAGAAGCTTGGTGTTCTCCAGATTGAGGTTTCCTCCAAGGGAAAGTGATGAGTCCCAAAGCCATTCTGACGAGTAGGTCAGATATAAGGGCTGAGCCATTTTGTCATGGTGAGAGGATTTGGTTCCTTCCATGTCAAATATGAGTGCTGAGATCCATAGCCATTCTGACGAGTAGGTCAGATACAAGGGCTGAGCCATTCTGTCATGGTGAGAGGATTAAGTTCCTTCCATGTCAGATATGAGTGTTAAATGCCATTATGGGAATGGAGGTACCTGGTCAGTTACTAGGAACACTCAGTCCGGGACTGAGAGACTCATTCTGACAAGCAGGTCAAATGTAAGGGCCAAGCCATTCTATCATGGCTAAAGGATTAAGTTCCTCCCATGTCAGATATGAGTGCTGGCCATTCTGACGAGTAGGTCAAATGTAAGGGCAACTGCCACTCTCCGTGAGAGTGAAGGCACCTGGTCCGTTACCAGGTAGCTCAGTCTGGGACTGGGGGCCATTCTGGTGAGGGTGTAGGATTTAGTTCCTACCAGGTCAGATGTGAGTGCAGGCCATTCTGGTGAGGGTGTAGGATTTGGTTCCTACCAGGTCAGATATAAGGGCAACTGCCATTCTCCAGGAGAATGGAGGCACCTGGTCCATTACCAGGTAGCTCAGTCTAGGACTGGGGGCCATTCTGGCGAGGGTGGAGGATTTGGTTCCTTCCAGGTCAGATGTGAGTGCAAGCCTTTCAGACGAGGGTGTAGGATTTGGTTCCTACCAGGTCAAATATAAGTGCTGGAGCCTTTTCACAGATGATAGTGATGTCCTATCATGCTGGTGAATGTGAGTGTTGGGCCTTTCTGATATGATTGTAGGCTTCTACATGATCAGATGTGAGTGTTGGGCATGCCTTTCTGACGAGTAGGTCAGATGTAAGTGTTGGGTAGGCCATTCTGATGAGTAGGTCAGATATAATCACTGAAGAAGACCTACATGATGGCTAGGCCTACAACCAACATGAAAGAAGGCTGGCTTTGTAGAACTTCCTACGACGAGAAGAATCATGAGATAGCACACATGATGATGACCAGAGATGATCCAGATCGAGCTATGATCCAGATCTAGTTATGATGACTCTGAGAGATCCAGATCGAGTGATGATCCAGATCCAGCAATGATGATCCAGATCGAGTGATGATCCAGATCCAGTGATGATGTCCAGTGATGATCCAGATCCAGTGATGATCCAGATCCAGTGATGATGATCCAATGATGTTCCAGATCAAGTATGATCCAGTGACAATGATCCAGATTGAGTGATGATCCAGATCCAGATGAAGATGACTTGAATATGAAGATGACTTGAATATGCAGATGACGAGAAGATCTAGAGAAGAAGACCAGTGATGAAAATTGTGTCGAGAGAATACCTTCCTAGTTAAGAGGGAGTGTTGATGTATTTGTAACTTCAGAATGTATTCATCCGTATTTCTTATGTATTGTAACCCGATGTTTGTTCAGGGATGTATTTGTGATGTACTTGAGTCATGTCATACCCTGATGTTTATTCCAGGAAGTTTCTATAATGTGAAAGTCATGTCAAGTCATTATGGGTAACCCTCCTATTGGTCAAGGGTTAAAGTCCCCATAGTTATGGGGCCCTAGGGTTATTAGACTATCCTAGTGAAGTCGACCCTAGGTGAGTCATTGTAATTCGGGGCAATAGTCCCCACCATTGTGTTACCCTCCTATTGGTCGGAGGAGGCAAAGTCCCCACAAGTGGTGGGGCACTAGGGTTATTAGACACTCTTAGAGATGTTGGCTCTAGTAAGTAATTGTTAAGTGAGGCCAACATGATGGAGTGGGTTCCAAGTGAATGGAAGAATATAAATAGAGAGTGAGTCTCTCTATTTAGGACACACACACACTCACTCATTGGGGCGCATGAGTGAGAAAGGAGAAGCTCTCTCAGTGTGAGAGAGAGAGACTGCTGCTATCGGGAGATCATCTTACTATTTTGGGGTTTTACCTTTTTGGTGTTGATTCTATCTCTGAGGAAGTTGCGTGGTTTTCTCCTTTATGGTTTCCCCAAGGAAAATTCTTTGTGTCTCTTGTCTCTTATGTTGCACTTGTGTTTTATTGTTGTACATGTTATTCTCTCAGTTAAAGATCCTAAGATCATAATTGTAGCTTCAATGATAAAAATCTAACAGTTTTTTCGTAAGTTTAGAACTCAATAAATTTCTCATCGGGAGGTCATTTTGCATGAAACAAATGTTGCTAGAAATCTCTTGTCGAGCTCTACACTACTGTAAGCTTATGTTTTCATTTTGAAGACTTTCATTGTGATTGATATTAGAGATCCTCTTGGATCAAACCTTCCCACTAGGAATCTTTTGGGACACCAAAAGCATGGAATCATTCAGAAAACATGTGAGGGTACAGTTCCCTCACTCTTCTGGTCTCTAGCCATCATGTCTTGCTTGGGTGCATTCCTTTAAGCCCCAAATGAAGATATTCCACATCACCTCTTTGTGAAGATTTAACCTTCTTATCAAGTATGACATCATCTTGAACTTCATTGAGGTATTCAGGAGAAAAATCATCAATAAAAGGTACTTGAACTTGTACATCTTGGTCCACAATCATAGGAGGCTCATGCAATTTTAAGTTTTCCACATTAACAACATAATACATTTGCATATAAGGAGGCAGATTTAACCAAAAAACATTGTTACCAACTTGATCCAAAATTGTGAAAGGGACATACCTAATTGGTTTCAACTTTCTACCTTCACCTTAGAGTCGGTCCTTGCTGATATGAAACCAAAATTGACCACCAACTTGAAAGTGATGATCCACCCAATGCTTATTATGTCTTTGTTTATACTTGGCCTGAATTTATTCCAACCGAGCTTGCATTGTTTGAGGAATAAACTGGATCTGCTGAATAAACTTCAAATCTTTATTTGCATCAACTTGACCATATTCCAAGCCCACATGGGTGTGTCTCATTGGAAATTTTCTTGATATGAAGTCACATGTTGTAAAACGAGGTCACAAGTTCAAATCAAACCTGAGCTTACTCGTGTCCCATGCTTGCGGGCGGTTGTGGGGCACCTAGGGGTATATTGGTAGTGGGAATGGATCCCTGGACCCCGTGTCACGTGAGTACCAGCCAGTCGCCAGTTTTCAATTCCCTTAGTCAAAATAAATAAATAAATAAAATTTGATCATATTCCATTCAATATTTCCCAAAAACAAAGTCTAAGGGGGGCTTTGGAAAATATCCAAAACATGTCTCTAATGGATATTTTTGTGTTGAAGAGTGTATGGCTCTGTTATAGGCATGCTGAACATAATGCAACTGCTCATCCCAAATCTTAGGATGCTTGGAATGATATGCTCGAAGAAGATGTACTATGGTCTGGTTGACTACTTCAGTTTGTCTGTCAGTTTGTGGATGGAATGTTGTGCTATTCTTCAACTTTGTGTCCATAAGTTCCCATAGAGATTACCAAAATTTCCCAAGAAAATGGGAATCCCGATCATATACAACAGAAGTAGGTAAGCCAAAATGAACCCATACATGTTGGAATAACAAATGGGGAGTCAACTTAGTTGTGACCCACTTCTTTCAAGGCATTCGAATGCACATTTTTCTAAACCTATCCACAACAACATATAAGTAATCATGTCCCTTTCTAGATATTGGTAACCCTCCGACAAAGTCCATTGACACACTTTCGCATGGACAAGAAGGAACAAGAAGTGGAGTGTACAATCCTAACTTCCTATTACTTGGCTTACTTGTTTCACACATAACACATCCTTTTACGTATTTGGACACAATATCATTCATCGGAGGCCAATAACAAAACTTTGTAATTGTGCTACAATTTTTCCTACACCAAAATGCCCTGAAATGAAAGAAGTATGAGCTTCTCTTATAACATGCACTCTTTCACTTTATGGAATACTGATTTTTCCAAGATGATACAACAACTTATCATGAATATGATAAGCCAATTCTTCATTTTGAGAGCCATGCATTTGTGATTCATATACATCTTTAAAGTCTTCATCCTTATTATATTGTTCAACATAACTTGAATGTACCAAAGGACTTTGTTGAATGACAATAGAAGCATTTGTTAGAGGTCTTGATAGCATATATGCAACTTTGTTCTGAATCCCTTTCTTGTACTTAATAACCAAATGAAATTGTTGTAAAAAACACATCCACCTTAAATGCCTTGATTGTTGTAGCTTAGTTTGTGATTGAAGATATTGTAGTGGTTCATGATCAATATGTATAATTGTTTCTTTACCCATTAGGTAATGTTTCCACTTCTTTACACATTGTAATAATGCATAAAATTCTTTATCATATGTAGGATATTTAATTATTGCTTTAGAGAAGGTTTCAGAGTGATAACATATTGGTTTTTTATGTTGCATTAAGACTGGTCCCATGGGATAGCCACTAGCATCAGTCTCTATCTCAAATGGCTGGTGTAAATCTGGCAGTGCAAGTACTGGAGTTATGTTGATATTTTCTTTTAGTGTGTTGAAGGATTTTTGTTCTTTGCCTTCCCACTAAAATACTTTGTTCACACTTGTCAAAGCATGTAATGGAGAAGCTATGAAGGAGAAGTTTGCAATGAACTTCCTCCAGTATTGAGCTGCTCCCGAAAATCTCCTTACATCGATTACATTATTTGGCTTGGGTCAATTCACAATGAAGTCCACTTTAGAGGGATCAATTATAAGTTCCCCACCCCTATAATGTAACCCAAATACACTAAATATGTCTTCCCAAACTCACATTTGGACATCTTCAAGTACAATTTCCCCCTTACAAGTACGTCCAAAACTTGTTTTACATGCTTGTCATGTTCTTCCCAAGTGCGACTAAAAATCAAAATATCATCTAAGTATACTACAACGAAATCATCAATAAAAGGCCTAAGAACATCATTCATCACCCTCATAAATGTTGCACGTGCATTACAAAGCCCAAAGGGAATTACCATCCATTCATACAATCCCTCCTTGGTTTTGAAAGTAGTCTTCCATATGTCATTGTCATGGATATGAATTTGATGATAACCGCTTTGCAAGTCTGACTTAGTGAAAAATGTTGCATTCTTGAGCTGATCCAAAATATCATCAATTCAGTAAAGAGGATACACGTTCTTGATTGTGATTCTGTTTAGTGCCTTGTATTCCACACACATGCACCATGTGCCATCCTTATTTGGCACCAAAACAATCGGTGAACCACATGAAGAGGAACTTGGATGAATGTCCCCTATTTCAAGCAATTCCTGAACCTGCTTCTTTATCTCTTCATTTTCAATTATTGAAGACCTGTACATGCCAAAATTAGGAAGAGATGCATCCTACTGTAAGTGAATCTCATGTTGGATTTCTCTTTTAGGAGGTAATCCTTTAGGTTCTTGAAACAAGACATCATAATCAAATACAACTTTAGCCAAATCATTTTTACGTTTTGGATCACATCCTTTAAAAGATTCATTCTTACCAACATCCTTTGCTTTAACTATCATAAGAACAAAATCCTTACTAGCATTCACTAGCCTCTTCATTTGACTCGCAAAAACCAAAGAAAGATTAGTTTTCATGCGATGTGTGCGAACAATGTATTCATCACCATATTTAGTGAGTTGATACATGTTATCTTCCCTATAAAATATAGCCTTCCTATCATAAAGATAAGGACTACCCAACACAATACCACATATATCCAACATGACCACATCCAGATCAACTTCATCAACAAATCTAAGTCTACATTGTTTTGTAACTTGCAGTTGTGCATTATCACATACCCATCCAAGTGGATATGGCTTAGGGTGTAACTTAGTTTCCAAATGAATTTTTTAACTATCTCTTCTGAGATAAGGTTTTCTTGTGATCCATTATCAAAAAGAGTATCAATCTTTGTATGTTTAGAAATTACCCTGATATGAAATAACTCACTTCTTTTTCTTTCATCTACAGTAGGTTCATGCTTTGAAATAGAAGTAGAAGGATTTTTACCTTGAATGATTGTAGAAACAATCTTAATTTCATCCCCAGAGTCAGATCCCACATCATGTTGGATTGTTGCAACAATGGTCTTCTTGTCTTCCTTATTCCAAAACTTCTCAGGCTTGAGTTCCAGGTGAAGTTTCCAACATTTGGATGCATCATGACCCTTTTTCTGGCAATGTGAGCATGTAGGTTTATCTCCTTATTTCTTCTCTATACATGTATGTTTACCTTTCCCTTTACCTTTGAATTTGTTTCCATCTAGTTTGGAAGGTTTCTTGGAATACTTTTTCTTTTGCATTCTTCCCCTTAGACTCCATATGAGTCACTTGAACACATACCTCATCAAGGTTAGTCAGATTAATCATAAGTATCATATGATGCAAATAACTATCTAATCCTCCTATATACTTGAGAAGAGTTTATTGAGTGTGGAGAGGTATACCAAGTACCAAAGCTCTCTTTTCTGAATTCTTGTGTTTATTCCTGCACACCTTGTCCTTTACTTTGCCTCAAATTATGCCAGTCCATCATGGCTTGTTGCATACAACCCAACAGATAGAAGTGCTTCTTTAATGCTAAAGTAAACTCATACCAAGAGGAAATAATTTTATCTTTTGTGGCAAGATCCTCTTGCATTCTGCTCTCCCACCATATTAGAGCATCCCCTTCGAGTCAGACAGAAGCCAACTGAATTTTTATGCTATCTTCTGTGAATTTTTGAATCCTACAATAAACTTCTATTTGACGGATCCAATTATCCAGTTTCTCGACATTAAGTTCTCCATTGTAAATAGGTAATTCAAACTTAATATCAAGTTTTATTTGAGGCATATTAAAATCAACCTTTTGCTTTCCAATTGGAGAATGAAAATAACCATCAAGGAAAGATGGTGAAGATGGTGGGGTTTTAGGAGGGTCCTTACCATCTCCTTCTCCTTTACCTTCGATATTAGATGGACCACCTTATTCTCCCTTCTTTCGATCTTGATAAAAGTATTCCACCATTGTTTGCATTCTCATAAAAGCCTTAAGAAATTCTCCTAAGTTGGGATTAAAGAAGCTCCATCATCTCCTTTTGGTGAAGCCATTCTACCCCTTCTTGAACCAATTTCTAGATCAAATTCCTCAATTTCTCCTTCACCACGCTGAAGCCTTGATCTTGTTAACATTCACAAAATCACAATGCAATGGTTAAGTTGCTATGATACCAAACTTGATCTGAAATTTTAAAGGATCTATTTCACCATTAAAATTGCATGTGAAGTTTAAATGCTTAACTTCATAAAAAGACTTTAACAAGACAATAAAAATGCTTAGATAAACCAAATAAGCAAATAAACAAGTATGCAAACCATAAAATTGCAGACAACAAATGACAACAGAGTTCACCCCTCCTGGGCTATGTCTCCGAGCCACTTCCAATGAGAAGGTCAATCTTATTAAGTCTTCAAAAAGCGTAGATATAAGAGTTCTGGAGTAACTTATGATTTTTGTTAGTCAAACACAAAAACAGATTGCACCACTGCATTCCTCTCAAAATTATGAGAAAAATGAGTATACAATCGACCCCCTTTGCCCGATACCTCCTCTGGCACACACTTCGAGAAAGATCCATGTTGCGCCTATACAAATTATACCTTTTTGTACTCTAATCTTTCCTCGGGAATTGTGCAAATCATGGTCATCAAACTCCCCTTCCGTGGCTTTGAAATGGTGGTTTTATACTCGTTATTGGGCCCAAAACAATGGACCACACACCCCTTTTTTTGGCTCCAAATCTGTAACAAAATTTAAAAGGATTTTATGTGAACTTGTATTAATGGACTAGGAAATGGCCCATTGGCACAACGATACACTATGAGAGCAGAGGTCCTAGGGCCAAACCCATGGGCCTCTGTCTCCCCCCTTTTTAATTGGTAACATTGTATAAGTGCTGGCATTAACATTATGTTGGCGTCCACGATCTGTGTGATATGTTGTTTAGCCCTTGGTTCTTCACTAGCTCCCATGGTTTGTTGGCATAGTACGTGGGATAAACATCATACATGGGGTCGAGGGCTAATCCCTTGGCCCTGCCCCTTTTTCAAAACAACAAACTTTGAAACTTTAAATACAATCGACATTCTATATGGTTAAGAAACATCAACATAGATCTTGGATAGGCGGACGTAGTGGATTATTTAAAGGAGGTAGAGGTTGTGGTTTCGATCCTCACGACCACCATATATTTTGGTAGACCGACCTGTACTGTGGCCAATCAAATTTCCATGTGGCGCTCTCCAATTGGTCTACTTGGATGCCATCTGCCAATGCACCTGTCAACAAACTGTTGGTCCACTTCATCTACCAAGTCATCTTCTTGGCCATGTGGCACCCTATGGTGCTTCCACATGGCACCTGCATGTTGATTGTGCATGCCACATGGCATCTTGTGGGTGTTCCATGTGGCCCCTTTTTTTCCACTTTTAGCTTGTTTTGTCGTACGTTCAAAACCCAATAAATTTCTCATTCGGAGGTCGTTTTATGCGAAACAAATGTCACTAGAAATATCTTGCCAAGATCTACACTGTTAGTAAGATTCTATTTTCATTTTGAAGACTTTTATTTTGATCAATATTGGAGATCTTTCTAGATCATTGTGTCTAACTATTTTTGTCACGTATTCACAAATTTGTCATTTTATACTAGTTATAGTTTTGTCTCCTAGTATTTTGTGAGGACATTCCAACCCACACATAGATCTTGAAATATATGTTATCCTTTATTAGATTACTTACACCATCATTGGAAATCAAATATGGTTTCGATTCACCATGGAAGAAATGATACTACTTAGTCAATAAGTTCCCAATGGAGTTACAATATGTATTAAAATTGTAATTTACACTTTTCACTTTGTTTTTCCCATCTAATTATACATAATTCAAAGGGGGTTAACCCTACTTGATTACCCACCTACATATGTCTAGATTAATTGTAATCCTTGACTTGTTAAAAGATTATTGTTGTCCATCATTTTGTACCTATATAAATAGATAATACAATGAAGAGTGTACCATATATGTACATTGTAATAATCTTCTCTCTCGATTTGCATGCTCGATCTCTAAATGTGTGTATTCTTCTTGTTTTTTTCTCACAACAACTTGGTTGCCTACTTTTAAAAGGACAAATTGGTTATCAATGTTTTTTATTAGGGACATGGGGATTTTGTGGAAAGATGTGCGTTATTGTGGCTTAGATTTTCAACTTTTTTACTAATTCCGTAACGAGTTGCATCTCTAAAGTTTCAATTAATTAATAAGTCTCTATTTTTTATATTGGGGATTAGAAGGCCAAAGCTCTCATGTCATTACTTCCTTAAGGAATGATTGTTGTTTGTTTGTCAAAAAGTTGGTACCAATCTCAATATCTTTGAATGCAAAACCATGCAAGTTGTTTTGAATATTTCATCATCTAACTTATTATGTTATTGCTTTACTCTTTACTTTAATAATTCTAAACTATATATATGTATATTCATTACTCGATGTTTATATAAGAAAATAAAGCCAAGGTCAAACATAGAAAATAACACATGCATGGAAACAAGGAAACACATTACAATGGATATTATCTGTGAAAAAAATGATTTGGTTTAAATTTTGTAAAAATATAGAGTTTCTCTATTAGTTCCAACTCTAAAGCCTTAGTTATCAATAGTTTAACATTGGACAATCCTCTCATTTTAGATTGGGGATCAGTTTTGAAACTACAATGTTTCATATATTTTGAGAACAATCCACCTTCAAGAAGGAGATTAAAGAGCTGAAAAAACAACCCTATAAATGAGCAAGCAATTGAAAGAAATATTATATATAGTGGGGGTTAGAATCACTTCTCGAGGTTTGTTTGGAAAAGAAGAAATATCTCCTTTTCATAGAGATTAAGTGGGGAAGAACTTCATTGTTGTTGGATGTTCATCCAACCAATCAATAAAAGGATGATTTAAATATTTGATGATCTTTTGCACAAAGGAAGCTTCACAAAGATGATTAAATTGGGTTTTGTATCCTTTTGGTTAGAGGATTATCAATCTATGAAGACCCAAAATGTTCCACTATAGGTTAAGAAGGAAGAATTAGTGGGACCATTTTGTTGTCATTATTCTAATTGTTCAAGTTTACATTTTAATCATGGCTATATGTATAATCATCAAATAAACATAATTTTATGTTATAGTTTTGCTTTCAAGAAGACCAACTACCATGTTGGCACTAAGTATCACCAATTAGGAAAGCACTTGATAATCATTTTGTCAACTATACATCTTTCATAGGTTTAGTAATTTGTATGGATTTATGTTTAGTTTTTCCATACGGGACCTTTTGATGTCTTGATTAGGAGATTTCATAGTTTAAAAATTATATATCAACAATATAAAATGATATTTTTCCTTATAGAAACAAAACCATTTTCTTTTATTCAAGGTTAATGTATGTGTAGATGCTTTCCGTTCATGCCATTCTTATCTTAATAGTGTAATAGAGGCTTGTGGAAACCTACATTCAATATCCTGTCCTTGTTTGACAATTTTTGAGCCTCTTATGCGAGCTCCATCTTAGGGAACAATCATTGTACAAGACAAAAATCTTGAAGAAGAGCACATGAATGGAGGACAAGTCATTTGTAAGTACACCAATCAATAAATATAAGAGGCCAAACTCTACAAGAAAGTTACCATGGAAACCTACAAGACCAATCATCACATTCATAATGGAAGTCTAATTTTATTTAGACATAATAGAGAGGAGGCACTACGAAATAAGAAATAAGTATTCCATATTCTCCAACGCATGAGCAACTTAAAGGTTTCACTTAGTCTCGACTCATCAGTTGTATTCAAGGCATTATGGAGTTTTTAAATTTTGATTGCCTCACTTATTCAACATTTAGAAAAACGATCAACTTTGGTGACTACCTTTGCTTTAGCAATACATATATGGTGCTTCATGCTAGCATTTTGCAAGAGATGACTTTCCAACATAATAATAATGATATATGTAGTGTGCTCTTTCAATCTTGAACCAAGCATCTAGTTTCACCAACATATTTCCTCCTACACTAGCAAGAGATAGAATAAACACCCTTCATTTGTTTATGATCCATTGAATCTTTCACAATGTCCCATATACCTCCTATGGTGTTAGGTGGAACAAAAACGACCTTAATTTTTCTCTTTCCCAAGATCTTCATGATTTTATTACAGATGCCTTTGATATATGGTCATAACGTGGTCATAACGTGATTACCGGTCCATCCATATACTCATCTCTTTGCCTATTATGTTGTCCTTCACGAGCTTTTTGAAAAGTCTTTTTTATTTGCCTCTCATAATTATCATTATTCTTGATGGCACTAGATAGATGTTACATTTCACGATAAATGTCTTCATTAGATACTCTCACACTTTGAGTGATATACATGTGATGATAAGTTTGTGTGCAACAACCAAGCTGTATGCATAAGTTTCTTATATACGAGATGACCCAAAGACCCATCATCCTTCCTAGTAACCAACACATCCAAAGAGTCATTATTTCAATTTCCATAATAAATTTTATGTGAATGTATGGGCTATTTGGATGCATAACAATTCAATTGTTGGTACTCCCGAAGTATTGCCCCCACGTTAGAAGTCAGATCGTGCACGAGGGATTGAGCTTTACATAGTATTATTGGGGCAACAACGTGATCACCATAAAACAACCATTTCTGCCTTTACTTTTCAAAGAAAATATTGCCCATGCCTGATTGGTAACAAACAAATCCCTACCGCAAATGGCCAATTACTAATTTGCCTGGGTTTGACACAACTTCAAAATAGTAGAAATTGCTGAGGTCGGCCGGCTATTATGTTCTATTGTATTCCCGCACCGATCGGGCACATAAATTGCCACTGCACCGAACATATCGTCGGCATTTTCAAACACTGGAATAGACGACCTATCCATACGAGCAATTGAACGGGAAACCTTCTGTTTTGAGGATGGAGTTGACTCGCAGCGATAACGATGCGGAAGACCACATAGCAGACATAAGTTCTACGGGAATTACAGATTTGGACATGGACAGTTTAGTTCAGTGCGCTTCCAAGCTCAATCTGCAGGACGTTGCCAATATGGCCATGACCTGTCGACATTTCAGGGATGCTGCATATTCGGATCCTGTCTGGGAAAATAAGGGAAGGTATTATTTATTTCTAACGTCCCGCATAATTTTTTTGTAAGTAAAGTGTAGTTAAGATGCCACAATTCTGTATTTGATCGAAATTGCCACCATAGACAAAATTTTAAAAGCACCATAACTGCTACAATAAAGTATTTTGTTTATTTGTTGAAAATTACATTTTTGCAAAATAATGGAGGTTCACTCTACTATTCAATGTTTTTTTTTCAGGTTTTTAATATTTTCTTGATTTAGATCAATTACTGGCTAGTTTCTCATTTCATTTCCTACTGACCCTTTGGATAGCAGTCAGCAAATATTGTTGCCACATAAAATCTTTACCTAGTCTGCGTTAACTCAATGCACCTGTAGTATCATAGGAAATGAGTGAGATGATGAATACCTGGAACATTTTTGTTTGAAGTGCTTCAAGAAACATGCCGTATAAGGATCCCAAAATCTACTAAATGTATCAATCAAGCTTGCAAACGAAGCTATTTCCCCTTTGCCAATATGTATGTGCCATTCTTTTGCAATTTGTTCTAGAGTAGGCATAAACATTTTCATAATGATATCTTCAAGGATCACCTCCAAATCCAGAATAATTTTTTTGAAAGATGAAATATTTAAATTCGCTGAATCTTTGCATCCATGGAACCTTGGGCATGCTTACGCCATCCCAAATTTAGAGGGGGAAACCTGGCTGACAAATTGAGAGGGAAAAACATTGGGCTACAAATGACATACTTTTTTAAATTGAGATGCTGATATGGAATTTGCAAAAAGTATATCAAATAGATACCTTTTCATACCAATGGAGTCGCTACAGGAGAAAGATAGATCTTCAACCAAGACCTCTCATCACATCATTGTAGCCATGCCTACTGAATCTGAGAAAAGAACTCCTTGGCAAGGATGCCAATTTGTTACCTCTAAATCATAGTTATATATATTGGCAACATATCGTATATACTGAGATATATCATGATATGACCAAGGCCGTGATATATCAACACCTAAGAATCACAAGACATATGATACTTGTGATATGTTCCGAATTTATTGCGGGTCAAACAAAAATATCGCCCTGTTCATTGAAATTATTTGAAAATTGGGATATAAGGCCACGGGTAGGGTTTTTTGGAGTCATTGTGCATTGTTGAAGGGGATTGAGCTCCAAGAAGGTTTGTGACCTGTTGCTGCCTAATTCGCACCTCGGGTCATGTCGCAGAAATCTTCAAGCCATTGGGTGCGACCTTGGGGACAAGCAAGAGTCAAGTGCTGTGACTTGATCTCGACTGCTTCGTCTAGGCTCTCTCCTAGCGAAGCCAAGGGGGGTGGTTTTTAGTAAAATAATCTAAGGCTGTTTTAATCTATGAAAATAAAACAACTAATCTATGAGATGTAATGATATAAAATATTGTAACTAAGATAATCTGCAAAATAAGTTAAATCACTAGCATATAAATGACATTTACTCAACACATAATTAATTTAAATGCTCAGAAATAAATGATATGATAAAGACCAGTGTTGTTGGAGTGCTTGCGTGTAAGGGGGTTGCTAGTGATGTCTCAATAAGTAGTGCAGTTGTCTCAGTTGGTTCGTTTTAAATTAATTAGATGAGTGATTAAAGAGTGGGTTGATTGTTTGTCAATTTTATTATATATGGTCATGATCTGATTATTAAAGGAAGGAGGATTCCAAATATATCGGAGGGGTACGAGGAATATGTCTGTGATTACTTGGAAGTGGCTCTCACAGTGACATGTGGGCTAGATGGATTCATGGGGTTGTGTTCAACACTACACAACAAGAGTATAGCCTAACGGGGTCCCACGGTCACTTTCTAGTAGTTCGCGTTTCACTTGAAGAATTTGCCCACTAACTAGTAATGTAACAACTTGTTTGGTTGTACTCGAAACCCTCCAAATAGATTTATCATCCAATTGACGATAATTCCATAGTAAAAATTTAATTGTCGAATAATTGAGAAATATATATAAGATGATTCTTTACATTGATAATGAAAGTCGTATTAATAGGCCTTCTTGGTGACTATTCACCAAGGGAGGCGTCTCTTAATTGACTTTAATTGTTTATATTTATTTATCTATTATTGTTAGTATTTATGTATGTAACATTGCTTTCCCCTTAAGGAAAGCTTTGTCCTCAAAGCTTTGTTTTAGTGAAGGACTTATCGGTTATTTTTGTTCGTAACATCTCCTCGTGTTTCGCTGAAACTATAACTCCGACACTTGATGAAATATGGCGATATAGTTTTTGAATCCCTGAACTAAAATGTTGTATTTCCTTGGAAGTGATCCATCTGAGATTTACCTTTATCGGAGCTGATTGTTGGTCGCTTTGTTGGATAAATATTCTTGTTTTCTGTTTAGGTTGAAGATTTTGTGTTATTCCGCATATGAAATCATAGCTTCCTTATTTATGTTCATTTTGACCCTGTCGTTGGTCAAAATGACTTTTATAATTGGGGTGTCGATAAGGAGTTTTGATTGTTCACTTTTCTGCTTGATTGACTTCTGTTTGAGCTGTGAGGAAGATAGAATTTGTTTTTGTTTCTTCTTCATCAGCTTGAATTTGTTTTTCGGAGAGTCTAGATGCTTCCTTCTGGATTTGCACACTTTGAATCTCCTCTAACCTTTCATCTTGCGACTTTTTTTTCTCTTTTAACTTCTTGATTTATTCCTCTAATTCTTGATTAAAACTTCTAAGGTGCTGGTTTCCTTCCTCTTTATCCAGTAGTTTTCCTTCGATATCTTCGTTTGATTGTTCTGTCTTCTTAGTATCTTTTAAATTCCCGACTTTTCCTATTAATGTCTTGTTATGGTTTCTTAACAGATATATTTCTTTAGTGTTATTTGATAACGTGCTTTTGACAGCTGCAATCCCCAACTTATGCGTCTTTTTAGTTTCATCCTCTTTTTGCCGGAGTTCACTAATCTGTTGCTGAAGGTGGAAATTCTCTGCTTCTAGGCATCTTATTTTTGTTTGAATTTGCTTGATTTCATCATCTTTCCCCTTTATGATTTTGTTCGAACGTTTTTATTTCTTCTTCCAAATCATTATTGCTTCTATATGGTGATTTGTCGTCATTTTTTGACTTTCTGATCTGGTCTTCTAGGTTTTGATTGTGAACTTTTAAACAAGAGATTTCCTTATCCTTATCTAATAACCTTTTCTGGAGCTCTTGTTTTTTAACCTTTAAGCTACGATTCTCTTGTCTTGCTAAATGATTTCGCAATTCTTGATTCATAATCTTGAATTGAAGATCTTTGTTGGTCGCTTTATTTTTCTATGACTTGTCCAATGCAGTTTGTAACTGCGACTTCATTTCTAAATATGTAGGTGCCATTGTTTGCGATTATGTCTTTTGCTTCTTTGACGAGTCTTCTTTTGACTTTGACTTCTTTGTCAAATCTTCCTTTTGACTGACTTCTTCGGCGATAAATAGTTTTTACTAGATCTTGACTTCTTGTCTTCTTTGATTTTGTCTTTTTTGAATTTGTCGTCTTCCTATTAGGTTAAATAACCTTTTCCTTTTCGAGAAATAATTATTATTTCAAAATAAAAATAATAAAAATAATTATTAATGTTTTTTATAAACTATATATAACCTTTTCCTTTTCGAGAAATAATTATTATTTCAAAATAATAATTATAAAAATAATTATTAATGTTTTGTATAAACTATATATAGAGTTTAATATATAGTTTTTTTATTCTTTTAAAAATTAAAATATTTAAACTAATATAATAATCTTTTTTTTTGACAGAAAGGTTGGATTTTTTTTTTGATTATAAGAAAAAGAGAGTGAATAGAAAATGCAAGGCGGATTGTCCCCTAATCGGGACATCATCCCTTTCTCCTTGGTCTTCCTTCTTTATCTTGTAACAGTATTGAGAATTGCCCATCCAATGATAGCTATAACTTTTAACAAATTGTCCAAGCAATACGTAGCAGAAACAATGCATACAAACAAAACAGAATTTAGGGGATCCAAACATTTTCGCTGATGAAGCTATCCTTTTCCATAATCTCGCAATTTAGGCCATCCTCTTTATTTGCCTTGCTATTAGCCTGGTGATTTTGTCCTCTCAAAACGTGCAAGAAAGTAATGGATTTAAATTCTTTGGATAAGCAGAGCAACATTTTATGCATCTTAGTAGAAGGAGTTTTCCAATTTTTGTAAATTTTTCTAGCTTCCCTGATGACAATTAATTAGTCTCCGATGACATTCATTTCCTCTATCCCCATTTCTCTAGCCAGCTCCAAGCCTTTAATTAATGCATACCATTCCGCTCCATTGCTAGTTGCCCTTCCAATACCCCATGCATATTCTTGTTGCTTGGTCCCTTTGTGATAAAAAATTACACCACTTGCACCAACGATACCTGGATTTCCTTTCGAGGCACCATCAAAGAACAATGTACTAATTCCTGAATTATTCCTCCACTTTCTCAGATCCTCTGCACTCATCTTGTTCTGCCAGTGCGGAAGGCTCGACTTCATTGTTGAGTTGCTAATAAGGGAGGGATACCGAAGTATGTCATTTGTCCAAGCTCTTTCCTCCACTGTAAGAGGTTAAATTATTAAGTTTTTCATTCTTCTTGTGGCTAGAGTGTCCACCCATAAATTCTTTGCTGCGGCAGAGACTTTTTTAAAACAAGCTGCTTTCTCTTCAAATATCTTCTTGTTCCTTGCATTCCATATTTTCCAGCATACAAACCTTGGGAGAGCATTCCAGGCTCTGGCAAAGTCTGGCTTTTTATTCAATGAGCCTTGATAGTAATCGTTCCAACTGACAAAAAAATCAGACCAGTTTGTTGGCAGCGTAATATTCATTTTAAGATCTTTTAGTATCTCACTCCAGGCTTGCTGAGTGAATTTGCACTCGGTGAATACATGCTTTAAACTTTCCTTGTCCTCTTTGCACAAGATGCATCGGAGCGGGCCTGCAATCCCTCTCTTTCTGAGGTTCTCGGCTGTCAAAGCTTTCCGGTGTGCCAGGATCCAGTAGAAGAAATTTACCTTTGGCAATCCATCGTTGTTCCAGATTTTGTTCCACTTGAAATTTTTTAAAATCCTGTTCTTCCTTTTGTAGACCACGCGATAGCCTTCTTTTATAGTGTAATCGCCAGATTTCCCCCATCCTCGTTTGTCAGCAGCATTGATATGTGTTGGAGCACGCCCATGCAGAAGCAAAGGTAAAGATCTAAAGTCTGCCTGTAAATGCGCTGGAGTCTCCACGATTTTCCAGCCAATTCACCTTCCAGATGCCGTCCAGACTGATAAATCGTATAGCGTTTTGAAATTATTACGCTCACACCAATTTTTTAAATCATTAAGCTCTTGGCAGTTGTCAACTGGGGAATTTGGGTTGATTTTATCATACCAGATTTGAATCCTTTTACCATTCCCAACGATCCAATGCAAATTGTCTTTTATTAAAAAGTTTGACTTTTTACAGAGCTCCCATACTAGTGATCCGACTCTCCTAGTGTTCAACCTGTCCACGCATCTGCTTCTTTTCCTTGCCATATATTTCTTTTGCAAGGCCGTTTTCCACCATGTTGGTTCTACAGTGCAGACTCACCACAAGATTTTTGCCCCAAGAGCCAAGTTCATGTCGTGTGGGTCTCTGACTCCCACACTACCGAACTGTTTTGGGCTGCACACCACGTCCTAGGAGACCAAGTTGAATTTTTTCATTGCTGGCCGCCTTTCCTCCTTGCCACAGGAAATTCCTCATTACTCCATTGATTTCCTGTGTAATACTCTGAGGAGCTAGTGAAATGGAGCATTGATAGATCGGTTGAGCAGATAGAACATCTTTGATGAGGACGATCTTGCCTGTTGGATTGAGCCACTTGGATCCCCAGGCATTAATTTTTCTTTCTCTATCAGTCCACGCTAGTCAGCCTTCTTTTTTTTCCCTTGAAGATGGGGACGCCTAGATAGTTAAATGAGTTCCAGGATGTAGTCCCTTCGAAGCCAAGAATACGCGTGATCCTTTCCATGACACCAGGAGGGCAGTTCCAGCCATATATTTTGGATTTATTGACATTAAGCTTGCCATTCGTAGCATTAAGAAAGGTGGAGATCACATTTTTGAACCTTTTTGCAATGATAGTGGATGCGCCTCCTAGCAAGATTGTATCATCAATGAATTGTGCATTATTTTCCGCTTTAACCCCTCTTGTAATTTTTAGACCCTTGAGCTCCCCCAGATCTTGCTGTTGCTACAACTTCCTGCTCAGAGAATCAGCAACCATCAGATAGAGATATGGAGACAACGGGCAGCCTTGCTTAATTCCCCTGTTGACTTGAAAGAACTTGGTTGGTCTGCCATTTACCATCGGGGCAATCCATGGATTGCTGATGCACGCCTTTATCCATCTGATGAACCTTTGGGAGAAACCAAACTTTGCCATGCTTTCAAATAAAAAGAAATGATTTACACGATCAAATGAATTTGCCATGTCAAGTTTGAGAGCCATACCTTGCTGTTTTTTCTCCATGCTAGTATGAATTGCTTCCTGTACTATAATAATATTATCAAGGATTTGACGCCCGACGATAAACCCTCCCTGTGTATCCGAGATTATCCTTCCCATTACTTTCTTTAGTCTTGTGGCTAAGATTTTTGAGAGGATTTTGTAAGAGGTATTATAGAGGGAAATAGGCCTAAGCCGATCTATTGTGATGGGTCTTTTTTCCTTTGGAATCAGTGTGAGAAATGAAGAATTGGTGGCTCCACCAACCTTGTCCTTTCTTCTCGTCCAATTAAGCATTTTTTTCAGATCCCCCTTGATAATATCCTAGGCATCCCTATAGAAGTTGATGGTGAATCCATCTGGCTCGGGTGCCTTATCAACTTTTAGAGACCAAATGGTTGACCTGATCTCAGATTCCATGATGGGGTTTGTCAGGTCCTTATCATCCTGCTCCGTGATAAGGGAAGGAATTCCCGAGAGGAGATCAGCCTGAGCAAGTGGGTCAGTCTCTTCCTTATTCCTGTATAGGTCTCTGAAGTGCTGAAAGACATGTTCTTTGATCTCCTCCTGCTCAGCAATCCTCTTGCCATCCCTGTCCTTAAGTTCTTTGATCATGTTAAAACAGAGTCTTGCCTTTGTTTGCTTATGAAAGTAAACTGTGTTTCTGTCCCCTCCTTTTAACCAAAGCTGTCTGGACTTCACCCTCACTTCCTCTTCCTCTCCTCTGGCTGCTTTGAGAATCTTTAAACTTATATCTTTTTCTTGGCTGATTAGAAAAGGGGTGATTTCCTCCCCTTCCATCCTGGAGTGGAGAGATGAAAGTTTAGAATGAAGCTGACTTTTCTTGCTGCTAGCGCTTAAACTAATATAATAATATTATAATGTTTTAATATTTAATTTTTGAAAAAAAATAGGGTTTCAAAGTGTTGGAGAAGGGAGGAGGTTGGTCGTGGGAGGGAGCACGCAGGCAGGACGTGAGCAGCAGGGACGGGGTGAATGGGAAGGGGAGTTGGATGGAGGAGGGTGGCGCAGTAGGCCTTGGCAGGAGGGCGCAGCAGGTGGGGAGGGAAACAATGGGGGAAGGGTGTGCTGGCGGAGGTGGAGGGGAGCTACAGGAGGCAGGTCGCAGCTGGAGTTGGCGGGGAACTGGACATGGAGGGGGAGTGGAGTGATGGCTAGGGAGGCGCAGATGAGATCTGCGATGATGTGGAGCAGGGAGGGCGCGTCTTGGATTGAGATTGGGTGTGGGTAGGAGTGCGAGAATGGAGGGAGATTGGGGTGAGACGTAGGTGGTGGTAGTTGCGAGGGAAGGAAGGATGAAGGGGCTGGTGGACGTAGGAGTTGGCGGGAGCGAAAATGAGCCGTGCAGGTTAGGCAACGCGGAGGTGGAAGGCGCTGGAAGGAAGGGTGGTATGAAGGAGGTAGGGTTTATGTGGAGGGTGAGTGGAGATTGGGAGGGCGATGGAGAGGAGTTGTAGACGGGGAGGGTGCAGAGAGCTCGATGGAGAGAAATCGCAGGCGAGAGTGAGGAATGGTGTGTGGAGTGAAGAGAGGAAGGTGTGAAGGGACGTGGAGGTGAAGGAATGGAGTGTCGAGATGATGGAGATGGGAGTGTAATATTTTATTTATTTATCTATTTTCCAAGGATAAGATGGTCAAAGACCTGATTTTAGGGAAACCCAAGAAATCTCAGACAAGGTTTGAATTTGATGGCCACGGGCCATATCAGATAACGACCGCACTGATACCAATGTATCATCCTGTCTGGTTGTACTTAAAACCCTCCAAATAGATTTATCATCCAATTGACGATAATTCCAGAGTAAAAATATAATTGCCGAATAATTGAGAAATATATATAAGATGATTCTTTACATTGATAATGAAAGTCGTATTAATAGGCCTTCTTGGTGACTATTCACCAAGGGAGGTGTCTCTTAATTGACTTTAATTTATTAATTGTTTATATTTATCTATTATTGTTATTATTTATGTGGGTAACAAGTAATTTCGAGTGAGTGACAGATTTTCACTTTTGGGAATTAAGTGGAGTGTGAAACTAATTACTATTCACCCCAATCCCTTTTTGATTGTCCCACTGTTCCATCCAGAGGCTTGCAGTGTTCACAAGAGCATACGAGAGTTAAAGCTTTGTCAATTTTAAGGATTTTAAACTTAAACGTGAGTTGTTTAAATCATAGTGCGGATACTCTCGTTTTCGAGAACATAGTCGGATTCATTAGTTTTAACTTCAGAAAGTGAAAAGAACATGCAAAAATGAAAAAAAAGATAAAAGAAAAGGAAAAAAGATGTGAATCCCCCCTTGGGGGATGGGATGTGGGCACTTGGTTTCCCACTTGCTTCTCTTTTTTACAGTAATTACAATAAAGAAATACTTGTGTTCCTTTATAGAATAAGAGACACAAGTTTACAAGTCTATAGAAGCTTTAAAAGATTGATGAAAGGTACACAAGCAAAAGGGAGTTCCGGGTGATTTGATTCTTTGAAATTTGGGCAGCACTTCCTTCTACCTGTTCATCAAAATGCAGAAATCAACGACTAAAGATGACACTAAGATGCTAAATAATACTTTAAAAGCATAACAATTTAACTAGTCTTAAATACTGAAAGATAGATGTTTTGCTAAACTTTAAAAATAGATGCAAAAGATAGATCTATAATGAAATGTTTAAACTTCAAACGCTTTAGATCTTATCTTTTAAGAACTTATACTAAAGAGTATTCCTAAGATCTGATTTGAATCTTCTAAAATACTTCGTGATTAGTACAAGTAAAGTAACAAGGAATAGTGTGAATTTAAATGAGAAGATAGTAAGAAAAGCCCCGTTTCAAGAAACTTGGGCAATGGAGTCTTCAAGTGGAGAGCGGAGGGATTTAGATCTCTTCAAATAAACATAGAGGTGTGATGGAATCAAACAAGAACCAACACTCCTTTACGCTAGATGTCCCTGCACAGTTTGAACAATGACTACCCCAAAGCGTTATATCCGGGAGTATCTATGCAAAAGATTAGAAAGCATGCATACAAACAAGTAAAGCATATAATTCTAGGATCTATCCACATAAATAACTCAGAGAAATGAATAAAAAACTACTTATTTATCCTCTTCTACCTATTATCATTAATCCTTCAAAGATCGGTTAGAACAACAAAGCATGTAACAAGAAACTGATATAGTTATACCTCATGTAGCACAAAAATACCTCCACATATTGATGCCCGGCACAACTATGCCTCCAAAACCTTTTGATTTCATTCAATAATTTCAACAAATGATTACAAGATACAGGAGCATAAGTTCCATAGGATTTCTCCTGTCTTGAATGAGGCATGAGAGCCTGCTTAAATAGAAAAACTGGCAAGCCAAGGGGGGCGCACTTCCTCAAGGATGCGCTAGCCTTGATTGAGTTGGTTGTGGGTTGGATAATGGTTGGATCAATGAGTTAAGGATGGTAACATCACTTTGTTTGGATAGAAAATACCAAAACTCAACATTCCTTCCATAATCATGAGCTTTTCCATCAAAGGCTGCGCCCCACTTGGAGAGTTGCGCCCCTCTCTCCTTGAGGAAATTTCCATCTCTTTGCTTTGTTGGAAACGACAACATATGACATTCAAAATGTGCCTGGTTACTTGCCACTTTACCTTTTCAAGTCACAAAAATTGATTTCGGCAAGTTTCTTTTAATTTTTTAATTATCTCGTTTTTTTGGTTTTTAGAGTAATATTTAAATTTGGAGATAAATAATTACTCGAAAACTTAGGAAAGTGGGTCTAGGGGTTAAGTGGGTGCTCTGAGTTAGAAAATGAGCACCCCCATGGCGAAAACAAACTCCTTGCTACACTTCTATGACTTTTTAAACTTTTACAATTAACCTATTAAAAATAAGCCTGTAAAAACGGAAAAAATAATTTTTTCCAGAAATTAAAAAAAAAACCTATGGGGGACATAGGACAAGTTCATAATGACTCAACGTAATGATTAGCATGGTAATATACATCGACACATAGACTTTAATAACCTCCCAAGGCCTAACCACCAATGCAATTATTCCAGCTTTGGAGGCTCGAGTGAAAAACTCGAAAATTATTTATCGTTTAAAAATGATAGATAATTAACAAGGAAAAAACACCCTAGAATAATGCATTCTCCATAGGGTATGAACATGTTAAATTTTTTTTTTAAAGGGACTAATAAGGCATGCATGCATGGACTTCTGAACTTGAAAATTGAACAAGTAATTGTTCATCTTTGGCAGCTCACTTAAAAAGTCCAACTCAGTGCAACTCAGGTGGTAACATAACCATTTTGCATCAATAGAACAAGGGGAAATCTGGGGTTCTTGTTGCCATTAGCGGAGCAATTGTGGAGTGGGGATTCACTACAATGCATCTTCTTCGGTTTTTCAGGCATGTATTGAATTTTATGCCTAAAATTTGTTTGTTTTTCTAGATTTAGTGTAGGGTTTTCAATGGCCATTATATATACCTCTTTTTGTTTGGAAGATTTGATCATTCAACTCATTTTTAAACATTTTTTTTAAAGATCCATGCATTTTTTGTATTTTTGTGCCATAAGTTTAATCTCAATTCAACACAATGCCAAAGAAAACGTCTTGGATTTATTTGTTCCCAACATTCTGTCCAAAGTATTTTCTAGTTTCTAGCTTTCTTTCTCTCCCCTTCAAAAAGGAAATACATTGTCAATTTGCAGGTCTTACTTTGCATGCATGTTCTTTTAATAGAAACACTTTAAATAATTCTTTGCTAAGTATCTTCTAGACACCAATAGTTTTTGCTTTGTACTTCTTTGCTTTATTTTTACAGTTGTTTTGTCTTGTAGGATGTGTTGGCCACCCAAGCAAATTTCTGGGGGCAGGACATTCCATTATACTGGGGGCAGGGAAGCATATTTGGCTAGATACATTGCAGCTCAAAAATTCAAGTTTTTGGATCCAGTGGACTTTCAGTTCCATTTACCAGCAGCAATAATCAGCCACATTTTCTTAAATGACAACAATGTATTTATTGCACAGGTTCATTGAAGATTCCAATCCTGTTTAACTGCTATTGTTGGATATATAGATAATGCATATATAGCATTCTGCATGTTACTAAGTTTAAGATCTGAGAAGTTATGGTTTCTGTAGCTGCTTATTTGTGCTTAACATAATTATTTTGTATCATGTGTTCCTTTTTCTTCTTAATATAATAGGATTATTTTAAGTAGGGTGCACTTGTATCCTGTTGACAGTGCATGATTGGAAAAATACATCCTTCAACAACCTTGTGGTGTTTTATTTGAATCTCACAAGAGGATTTCAACTGTTGTATTTGATTCTAGAAAGCTGTGTGTTCATAGCAGAGTATTTTATGTGTTTATGTGACCCATCATCAAAGACCTGAGAAGAATTATTCTAGGATTATCCTGTGGTGTCCTCAAAATTGTTTCCTCATGGGTAGCCATTACAATTTAGTTGTAGCAGAAAGAAAAACGACTTTCAATTACAAAAGAGCAATAAAAGTAGTTTTCCCCTCTTTCTGTTTGCCTTGATGGAAAAGGCCCTTTAGTAAAGATAAAGGTCACCTTTATGAATCATTCTTGAAGAGAAATAGAGTATTCTAATTCTAATTCTAATTTTGATTTCAGGGAATCATAAATGTTTGATTTGCACTTATTATTTTTCCATCTAATTGTCGAAGTGTCCATTGGAAAACTGGAGCATTATGACCTGAATGAATGAGAATGCTTTGGGAGGGCAAAACTCTTGGAGTTGTCAACACTGTCTGCGAAGAGATATGAGAGGGCGAAACTATTGGAGCAGTGAGAACACTGTCTGCAGAAGGGATGAATGCCACGAGCAATTCTCAAAAAGAAGGGTTGCACTTCTGGAACAATTATGTAAACAACTGGGTTGGAGAAGAGAAGGTTTGAGATGTGACCAAACTCAGCAAGAATGGTGGGACTCAAGAGATAATAATGGGCAATTTAAGGGCGAGGGCTGAGAATGCACTGTTGGAAGGGCAGCTTGTACAAACAAATTGGAGAGCTACATGTGCACAGAATTGCTCTCTCTCTGTTTTCCTTTGTAAGATTTGAGATTGCTTCCAGAGGAATCATCCAGGATTCTAAATCCTGGAACCTATAGCCATCACCCAAAGGTGGGATACCTTTTGTGATTTTAATCTGGAGGGACACCATTTGCGGTTTTAATCTGGAGAGACACTACTTTTGTGAGATTTGAACACTGGTGGGGGCTAGGACAACCCAGTTAACCTCTTGTAGCTGTTTTCCTTTCTCTCTATTTCCTTTTTCCCTGTGAAATAAGAGTTGTAGCTTAGGGAAAAGAATAAAATTACTGGGCAGAAAAAGAAATTTGACCACAATGGAAATAAGAGAAACAAATGTTCTCTTTTATCATGAAGGATGGAAGAAAATCTTCAAAAAAAAAGCCGAGAGCACCAATATTGATCTGATTCTGAGGCAGAGTTTGAAGACAGCATTGTCATGAACAGGGTTGCAGAGACAGACTCCTCAAAAGATTAGGTCAGAGTCGAAATGAGGCTTTGATACTGCACTGATATGAGCACACATTGAGATGAAGTGTGCATGAGAGAAGAGGAGAGAGAGCAAGAGTGCATAAATTCTCAGCCGTCCATACAATGTGCACTATTTATTTAGTATTACTCAAGAGCACAGATGGTACAAGGCGATGCCGAAAATGGACCTGAGGATAAGACTATCCAAAGGAAAAAAGGTAATTCCCTGAAGGGTTCTCTCCAAGTGGCTCCTCCACGAGGCCATAATGAAGGGCGCCCAGTGCCCACCAAACTTCTGGAAGATCTTCAACACCTAAGGGAAGAAAGCCAAGCCAGCACCTTTTGAAAAACAAGAAAGTTCTGCTCACTGTTCACACACAGTCATAGACAACTTTCATCAAACTCTTCATGTACTCACTGATATCAGAATTAAACAATAGGCCATTATTTAATCCACCACTCATGCATTAAATAGACATGTAAGCTGATATACGGTACAAAAAGTAAATTTGCAGTGGAAAAACTCATATAAAAGCAGACTGTAAATTAATTCAACACAGTATTTTTGGTCAAACTTAGACCCTGGAAAAACCCCACACCTCGGGGGAAACCAGTTAGGTTTTATTGAGCATATTAGGAAGAGAATTCAGAGCGTACAACAGCTAATAATTTACAACAGATAGAACAAATCAGATTCTTGGAAACTGTGCCTCACAACAGGCCCAACCTCCTTCCCGGAGACTTGTGCTCAGTTTTCCAAAAGTAAAGCCTGCAGAATACAGCCTCTGTAACAGCAGAAATAGTACACAACAGCAGTACAGAAAAGAAGTACTATACTCAGCAAATGTCACCTGAGAATAGAGTCCACAGGCAGCCTTGATTTCAGTGCACCCACATTGCTGTACAACCTTCTCTTTTCAGCTGTACGGCCTCGCTAATTTCTACTGTACGAACTAGTCACTTCAGCTGCAAATTTCTACTTGGGATGTGTGCTCACTCCTAGGGATGCGTGTCATTCCCTTGGCTGCAAATTTCTGCTGTCACTTTCTTGGGATTCAAGCCACTCTTCTCATTTGTAGTAGTGTGCCCCCTCTAACTCAGCCAGCTCTTTCTCTTCCATGTCTCATCTCAAGCCCTCAACCTCTCTTGAAATTCGTGCCTCTTGCACTTCCCTCTAACCTCTCCCTGGAACTCGTGCCTCTCCCTTCCACACTTTGGAATGGTAAAAACATAGTTACATATATCGGCGATATATCGCCGACATCGCGATATATCGCGAGTCAATGGCACCAGCGATATATCGCCGCTAAAATATCGCGATAAATTCCCGACACATTCAAGCATCGCGATAAATTTCGAAAATATCACGAGTCGATGCAAAATATCACCCTGCTCATAAAAAATTAAAAAATTTCGCCATAAAGAGGCTGCGGATGGGTTTTTCCAGTTCATTTGGACATTGCGGCTTGGAGGAAGTGGAGCTCTGATGTCTTGGGCGATTTTCTACAAGAGAGGAAGGGGGCAAAGGCAAACCATCAAGTTTTCATTGCATTTGCCATCTAATCAGGTATGTATTCTTTGAAGTTTGAACTTTCATTCTTTTTTTTTTGCTTGAGATTTGTTGGTTAATGTAGATTTAATGTAGGGTTTAGGTTTAGATTTAGTGTAGGGTGTAGATTTGCCATTACAATCATAGCCTATAGGGTTTTATCCTTTTAAGTAGGCCACCCTCCCATTTCTTTGAATGTTTTAAATTTTTAATAATTTCATTGTTTTCAAGAATCAAAATTTTAAAGAAGAACATTTTAAAATTTATTCATTTTTGTTTGTTTGTTGTGGCATAGGTGACACAATGCCAAAGCCATTGGATCCAATGTGGGAGTATGGGCAGCCAATTGACCCTAACAATCGGCAAAGGTTGAGTTGCAAACTATGTGGGAAGGATATTCCTGGTGGAATTAGCTGCTTGAAATACCACCTTGCCAAAATTGTTGGGCATGAAGTGGATGTTTGTCCTGCTGTTACCTCAGAAGTGATGCATATTGCAAACCAATCCATTCTTGACATGGCTAAGAAGAGGGACAAGAAGGAAAAATTTAGAAATGAACTTGCATCTAGAACACAGTCACGAACCATGGGAGGCACAAGTGACATGCATTCCTTCTCCTCATCTACACGACCCCCACATTCCATTGTGCCTTCTTCAACCTCACCTTATGTGGCATCGTATTCGAGGCAACCTTCTGTTCGAACCATGCTCTAACAAAGGGAGAAGGAAGAGGCGGATAGAGTTGTGACAAAATGTTTTCTATGGGGTGATGTGCCTTTCAACATCGCTAAAAACAACCCCTACTATCATGCCATGTTTCAAGCTGCTGGCGCTGTTGGTCCAGATTATAGGGGGCCTTCCTATAATGATTTGAGAGGGAGACTCCTTGATGAGGAGAAGGTTGATTGCACCCGGAGATTAGATGAGCTCAGACAGTCATGGGCGGCCACCGGTTGCAGTATTATGTCAGATGGATGGACTAATGGGAAGGGCAGATCCATTATCAATTTCTTGGTCAATTGTCCCAGGGGGACAGTTTTTATCAAATCTGTCGATGCATCTCCCTATGTTAAAGATGCACACTTATTATGTGGTTTCCTGGATAAGTTTATCCAAGAGATAGGTCCACAATATGTTGTCCAAGTCATTACGGACAACGCTGCCAATTATGTTGCTGCTGGGAGGATGCTTATGGAGAGGTATGCAAGCTTGTATTGGACTCCTTGTGCTGCCCATTGCATTGATTTGATGCTAGAGGACATGGGAAAAATTCCTTGGATCAAAGAAGTCATTGATTCAGCTCGGAGTGTGACAAAATATATATACAATCATACATATGTTCTTTCACTCATGAGACGCTTCACGGGAAACAAGGAGTTGATGCGGCCTGCAATCACATGATTCGCCACTTCCTTCATTTCTCTTCAGTCTATGCATAAGGTTATGATGGAGTTGCAGCGAATGTTTCTTTCTGATGAGTGGGCATCTTGTGTCTATAGCACCAAACAAGATGGGCAAGCCATTGCTCGAATGGTGCAATTTGATTTGACTTTTTGGGCACGATTGGAGGAGGTATGTGCCATCAGTGAGCCTTTGGTAAAGGTTCTTCGTTTGGTTGATGGTGAAAAGCCCGCAATGGGATACTTGTATGAGGCCATGGATAGGGCCAAGGAAGCTATCCATCACTACTATGAGGACAAGGGGGTGGTGGGACTCACAAGACGAGCTGAACTATGGAGTGTGATTGATGAACGATGGAATAATACTCTCCATCATCCCATTCATGCAGTAGGGCTCTACCTCAACCCTGCTTTCTCTTATGCATGTGGCTTTCAGTTTGATGCTGAGGTCATGGATGGCTTTCTCCAGTGTGTTCAGAGGATGGTGTTAACTCCCTCTGAGCGCGTAGACATTTCTAGACAGATGGAGATCTATAGGATGTCAGGTGGCACTTTTGGCTATGACATGGCTGTCCAGGATAGAACTACAAGGATGCCAGGTACAATTTGTTTAAAACTTTCAAATTTTGATCTTTTAGATTCTTAATTAATTACCCTTTCATTTCTATGTTTTTTACTTGGTAAAAATTTAATACATTGTAATTTGTAATTTGAATTTTGTCTTACCATTTACCTTCCTTGTTTTCTTTGTAGATGTGTGGTGGACTAACTATGGTCATAGAGTCCCAGAGTTGCAAAAACTTGCCATTAGAGTTCTAAGTCAAAGGTGCAGCTCATCAGGGTGTGAGCGCAATTGGAGTGTCTTTGAGAAGATACACTCCAAGAAGCGCAGAAGGTTAGAATTTTCAATTTAGAAATGTTAAAGTTTAAACTTAAATTTATAATCTTTGCTTCTTTATAATTTTATTAATTTTAAATATAATTTATTACAATTTTGAATTTGAATTTATCATCATTTATCACCCCCTGACTATGGATCTCATACTAATGCAGGTTACTTTCTCAGCGTCTTAATGACATGGTTTATGTCTACTGCAATCTAAGGTTGCAGGTGAAACAAATTGAGAAAGTGCCCAATTCAGATGCCATTTCATTGGATGACATTGACACTACCAGCAAATGGAAAGTGGAGACGGAGGATCCTGTGATGGACGAGGCACCTGAATGGTTGGAGGAAGAGGATAATGATGATGCAGATCCGTCGGAGGAGGAGGGGGAAGAGGGGGATGCTGATGTTCCACTTCCAGAGGATGACTATGACTATGAGGACATTGAGGAGGAGGTTGATACTCATTTGCAGCACTGACCAGCTCCAGGTGGCCCACCACCTCCACAGAGTCATACAGTTGGGATTGGGAGGAGACAACTCACATTCACCTCCCCCTCATCCACAACATCTACTCGAGTAGTTGGAGGTTCTAGTTCCACCCTAGGCTCATCTGGACCACCTCCACGACCACCTACTGCTTCTAGAGGAAGAGTGGTGCCAGTGCCCTTGACCCGTAAAAGGG
>LPNX010835972.1:162318-204295 GCA_001517045.1 Pseudotsuga menziesii
GCAGTTGCTGCCGATAAGTTTCATTCCGGACCCCCGGCGATATATTCGCCGACACGATATATGTAACTTTGGGTAAAAATGAAGTCTGATGAGTCTTTTATTTTCCTCATTAGAGTAACTTCCATGTCGTTTTGAATTATAAGGTTGAGATTAGATCTTGGCCCATAAGATCTAAGGATGGGATATAATCTCATGTTCACTTAAATTTCCTAAGTGAACAATATAAAAGTATTTCTTTTTGAAAAGTCATATTTACCCTAAATGTAATAAAAGTGAACTTTATAATTTGGAAGTCACTTTATAATCTCAATAAAGTACATATCACTTTTAAAATAAAAGGTCACATCATAAAGTACTTTAATAAATGCACTAGTAAAATCACTTTATGTCCTCACATGAGACTACGTCATCTTGGACCGTTGCATTTAGGCACCAGATGCAGGAGTACCTCCTAGCTATAAAATGCTAACAACACCATCTTGAGGTCAAGCATCCACTGAACATGCTATCTCAACTGTGCATATCCATCATGGACCATCTCTCATGCTACAATCCATCTTGGACCATCCAGGGGCTGGTCATACACCATGTATCCCAAATCTCATGGAGCACCCCCAAGCATGGCATAAACACTTTCAGAGTAACTCAATAGTCTAACAATACGTAGGAAACATTTTAGGTGGTTGACTCACTGGAAATGTAGATTTAGGTGCTCCCACTTGTTCTTATGCATCCTATAATGTCTAGTTAAGCCACCTCAGCTTCCTTGTTGAACCTGAGGGTAACGAGGCCTTCTTCCTTGGTTGGAACCTTGCTGATCTGAATTTAATTTCTCGTACAACTTCAAAGTTCAAATCAATCTTTGTGATAGGATTTTCAGCTTCCTCAATCTTTTTGGAAGGTTCTTGTGAGTCGTGACTTTAGGGACCATCCATCCTCATCAAACTTCATGTCCTTACTTATGACATTCTTCCTCTATGTTGGAATGGAGATCCTGTAACTTGTAAGCCTTGATACTCTTGAATCTTGATACTCTAGAGTTGAAGCTTAGTCCTTTTTTCATCTGCAACATAAGTGTAAATTGGACAACCAAAAACATGAAAATGCAATACTTGAGGCTTCTCACTAGTGAAAACTTTTAACAGTGTTTCAGTTTTGTCCTTCAAGATCTTGGGAGGACATCAGGTCAAAATGTAAACAACGGTGTTGCATGCCTCTGTCTAAAGACACATGCAAATCCATGTCATGGAACATGGCCTCAATTGTCTCAATAATGGATTGGTTCTTCCTCTCTACAACCCGACCCGATTTTGCTGTGGGTTGTAAGGCATTGTTAACTCCTTCTTGATCCCTGCTTCCATGTAAAAGCCACAAAAATCTTTGGAGGTATACACTTCTTCAGTATCAGAACGAAGCAACTTGTCTTCTTTCCTATTTGGTTTTCAACAACTTGTCTACTTGAATTCTGTGAACTTGTTGAACACTTCATCCTCAGTCTTCATAAAATAGCTCCTGGGTTTGTGTGAAGAATCATCAATAAATAAAACATAATATATAATTGCTGTCATTGAAGAGGAAGACATCAACCCACATGCATTTGGATTCTGGATGTATCAAATTAAGAGTCTCTCTTGATCTCTACTTGTTGCTTGGAAAACTAGTCTTTGAATGCTGGTTGAGTGCACAACCTTTGCACACTTTGGTTTCAAGCTTGGATGTCAACTCATCAACTCTAGTGGAAGCTTCTTCACTCCTTGCAAACTACTTATCCTTCACTTTCTTCTTCTTAGGATGTTGAGCCACATATTGCCCCTTTTTGTGACATCCAAAAACATGTCACATGACTAAAATCCTTCTTAGCATGATTAAAAGAACATGACTCTTCCTTCTAACCCCTCCCATGTCCTCCTTTCTTTCCATCATTCCTCATCTTCCAACTAAGAGTGAAGTGTTGTACCTCGTCTGTTTTGGTTGTTGGATATTTGAGATCTCATTGTGAGGGCTCAATAGTTATGCCACCATTTGAATGAGTGATTTGGTAATTGGTCATATATTTTAAGTGCCACTATTTCTCGCCTTGTTCAACTTGTACAAATGTTTCCCAAAGATTCTCAAACGTTGGGAAGTTTTCTCAATTACAGACATCGTGCACAAAATCTTCCCATGGTGATGAGAAACTGTTTAGTGCAATGGGCACTAACACCTCATTATAGATCTTCATATTGAGCAAGAACTAATCTCTAAGCTTGATGACCTTCATCAGGAACCAACCATTGTGTTTGTATTTAACTCATGCTAGTATGGCTGAGTTTATTCTTTAGGAGCAACTTCTGAAAATCATTGACACTTTGATATTCAGAAGACAATGCCTCGTACATCTCTTTCATTGATTTTCCTATGATACGAGGAGTTGACTCATAGAGTGCTCCTTACATCATCTAGGATGATCCTCTTTGCCTTAACAAATTTCTTTTGATATGAGCTAACCACAACAAGAACTATTGTGTTTCATTCAACTATGCTTTAGAGATCTATCTCTTTTATCAACATCTACAACATGCACTTCCAAGGGGTAAAGTTTGAAGCTCCCTCCAGCAGGGTACTCTCTGATATTGAACAAGTTTACTATTCATGCAGCCCCTTGAATCACAACTTTAAATAAAACAGATCAACCAAAATGAACAACCAACCTTAGGTTCAAATAATCCCTCTTGGGCATTGTTACCTCACAAACTAGCACTTGAGATTGGAAGTCGAAGTCCAAAAAAGCATTGCTAGCCTATGGGCAATTGAAAAGGGAGGCCACTATCACCTAACCATCTCTTTTCCCACTTTTGGTCGGCTCTCCTCTAGGGCAAGGGGGCTTCCCTAACTTAGGACTGCTAAAGCTTGGACAATTTAGCTCGAGGTGAATATGAAGATTGGCTTTAGCTAAAGAAAGAGTTTTACTATATAGGAAAATAAATAAGGTGATGAATGAATCAAGATTAGTGCCTATCCATTGGGCATGGAGTCAAAAGGATCAAACCATGATGGCAGCCTTTACATATGTTTGAGGCATGATATAGGTGGAAATTGGAATGAACGCGGCACAATCATGCCTTATTTGTTAACATGGGATGTGAAAATAAATTTGGAGGAACCTAACTGAGAGAGAACCTCTAAAGATTGCTTGAGGGTGTTCCATCAATAGTCATACATGCAACAACTTGTATTAGGAAAATGATGCATCATTGATATTTCCATAAATAAACATCAAAGCTATTGAAAAGGGAATAATCCTCAACAAATGCTTCCAAAAGGGAATAATAAATTACCCATGGATTATCTCTTCAATTGTGTCTCCTTGCAAACGTTTCCAACATCACATTCAATAACATCAAATCCAACACATGTACTTAACATAATAAAAGCCTTTCACTTACATTGCCTTCAAGATATTCAACAAATGCTCATATGGGAGAGCTCCCGAAATCCAACCATGAACTACAAATGGGAGGAGCTACTATTTATATAGAGTCTTGCTCAGCTACCCTTACAATAAAAAAGTAATTGTTTTCCTAGATCCATTAGTTCTCCAAGGAATAACATAGAATATTACATTCAAACCATAGTAGCATAATTCGGCTGCATTGGCTTTTTGTGTATGAAAATTTCGAACAATTCGAAATTCGTCGAATATTCGGTCTAGGTGTAATACGAATACAACTCCTAATTAAATTTTGAAGACCAATTTAAAAAAACCAAATTTTAATTATTTAAACACTATAAAATATAAATACCATTCAAATTCATACTTATTAATTCATTCATGTATTCATTAATAATAAATATATATCCAAATCAGTCTTTGTTAGTGGTAAATACTTTTTTACTTTCTTATTAATATAATTATTAATAACAAACGGTAGTCTCTCTCACACTTGTTTAGCTGCTTGAGATTTTATATTTTTGTTTTTTAAATAGTAATTCTGGTTGTAATAATATTTATAAAAAAATTGATTTTTTTATGTTTAATATTTAATATTTTATTAACAATATTATATATGTTTAAATTTATTGTAAAAAGTCTACTTCTGTATTTTATTCGTACTGGTTTTTTTCTTAACGTTTTTTTTTTCCGTATCGAATCGTATTTGTATCCCTATTCGTACTCGAATTATGCTGCTATGATTCAAACCTCCTCAACAACTTCCTTACTAAAAGTAACAATGAGTTTTTGAGATTATTTTTCTTCTCTAAGGAAAATAATAAATAATTTTGTCATGTAACCAACTCCATGAGACAAGTCAACGATAATAAAATAATGAAGTTGGTTAAGTAACAACCTCCAAAAATAACACAAGAAGGTGGAACACACCCTCTAAATGAATGGTTGACCATGTCAATGGGCTCCAATGTGCCTCCAAGAGAATTTAACCACTAACAACCTCCATAAATGAACAACAAATGTGAAATATCCCAAATCCCGATATTTTCTATTTCTAAGCAAATATGCTGATACAACTGGGCATGCAAACTGCCATGCAAAAATCCCTATTTTATAGGAAAAATTAGGGTTAGGGTTTGTGAGATAGAATGAACAATTACCACTGATAAGCCGGTGAAACTGCTTTAGAGAAAGTATGCAAGCACCGAGAACTGGATCGGAGATGGGCAGATCTCTTCTGCTTCCGGTGAACCCCCAGCAACAAGAACCCCAGTCAGAAAAAGGTGACGCTTTCAGTGAAGGAGGTGTCCGATGACGCTACCGATTTGCAGGGTTGATAGCCTTCCCGTGCCGGAGAGACTTCCTGGTACATGTGGGATTTCTGAGACCTCTAGGCAGGATAGCGACTTGCTTCTGAGAGACAGCTTCTCACGCCCCCGGAATCCCGAAACTGCTGATAACAGTTCCGGATGAGCACGGATGGATCTGATAATCACCGGGTACCGGAGTATGATGCTGATGATGAGAATGGTGCCTGAGTTTCGGAGTAAAACTGAGATCTGAAGGCCCAGCAACTGATTAGGGCTTTCTGGCTGGAAAACCCCCTCTTATGGCTACACACATGTCCCTGCAGAGATCTATACCATATGCTGGATAACTTATAAATGAATGAATGAAGAACAAGTGGTGAACCTGTATGGCTTACCCTGAATAAGACTAGGACAGATGTTCCACTGCCGAAATCCCGTTAGCTGAAGACTTCGTCTCCAACCCCAACTGCTGTGCGGCACGCTGTGTTGCTATCCAAGAGCTCCCAAAATAATCATAATCAAAAGTGAAGTCTCCTTTTGCTTTATCCTCTATTTATAATGTTCAACGGCGAAAACCCTAATCTTTGACCTAATTAGGTCACTTTATCTTCTAATTTGCCGTTGACTTGCATGCATGCGGATGGAGACTTAAAGATTGCATGCATCATTAAATATTGCTTCGATGGCATGCACGAAGGTGGCCTTTGGCCCCGGTGTCCCTTCTTGACCTAATGATGATGCCCTAGATCTTCTATGGATGGCATTAGTCCTTAGTTGATTCCCTAGCTGTCAGTAACCGCTTGAACCCATAGGAATCACATAGGTTAGCGGTTTTGGGCCTCAAGGCCTAATTGGAAGAGGACATTACAGTCCTCCTCGCTTGAGATTGCTTGTCCTCAAGCAACTTCAAATTGGGATGCTGCAATACCTGTTCGAACCAAGTATTCTCGGATTATCCGGTTCCTGAGCTTCCTTTCTCTAGTCTGTATGATCCGTTCGGGAATCAGTATGAGCAGTCCTTCATCGTCTAAAGGAGGCAATTCGGTGGATGGAGCAATGTGTTGCCCAAGGGTCTTCTTCAGATTAGATACATGGAACACATTGTGAATTTTGCTTTCCTGTGGAAGTTCTAGTTCATATGTCACCTCTCCCACTTTCCTGATTATTCTGTATGGTCCATAGAAGCGGGGTTTTAACTTCTCTGCTCCTTTCTTCTTAAGTGATGACTGTCTGTAAGGCTGGAGCCTTAAGTATACTAAATCCCCTACCTCAAAGCTTCGCTCAATCCTGTGTTTGTCGGCATACAACTTCTGTTGATTCTGGGCTGTTTGTAAATTCTCCTTCAATATTTTCAGAATGTCCTGACTATCCTGTATCCAATCCTTAGCCTTAGGAGCCCTACTATCTCCAAATGCCAAATCTACATAGTCCAAGGCTTCGTAACCATATAATGCCTTAAAAGGAGTCATCCTAATAGACATGTGATAGGTAGTATTGTAGCAATACTCCCCTAGGTGTAGCCATTTGATCCAGGTTCGCTGCTGCCCTGCTACATAGTTCCTTAAATATCCTTCGATCCACTTGTTGACTATTTCTGTTTGCCCGTCACTCTGGGGGTGATAACTTGTACTAGTAGCCAACTTGGTCCCCACCAATCTGAACAGTTCCTGCCAGACGGCACCCGTGAATTTGCTATCCTGATCACTGACAATGGTCTTAGGCAACCCGTATAACCTGAAGACCTCCTTGAAAAATAACTCAGCTACTTGAGCTGCCGAGTAGTTTGATGATATCGAGAAGAAATGTGCAACCTTGGTCAGTCTGTCAACTACTACGTATAAACAATCTCGCCCTTGGACCTTGGGCAAGCCTGAAATAAAGTCCATGGAGATGCTTTCCCACTTATGTTCTGGAATTGGCAGTGGCTGGAGTAACCCTGCTGGATGGGTGTTCTCAATCTTGTTCTGCTGACAGATGCTACATTCCCGGACATGCTGCATAATTTCCCCCTTGAGACCCTTCCATGAGAACCTCTCTCTGATCTGCCTGTAGGTCTTTAAGAAACCTTGATGCCCTGATAAAGGAGAATCGTGAGCTGCCTGAATGATCTTTTTCCTCAATGTGGATTCTGGAACGAGGTATATCCTGTCTTTGTAATAGATGATGTCATCCACAATCCTGTACCTGTCATCCTGAATTTGCCCGTCCAATAATTCGCAAGCGAATTTATTTTTGGAGTATTCCACTAAGAGAAGTGCCCTCCAATCCGTGGATATACTACTGAGAGATAATGGGGCTGGACGCCTGGATAATGCATCAGCTACTACATTAGTCTTACCTTTTACATACTCGATCTCAAAATCATAGGCTTGTACTTTGCTGACCCATTTCTGCTGTCGCTCATTCAGTTCCTTCTGCTCTAGGAAATACTTGAGGCTGTTATGATCGGTTTTGATTTTGAACTTACTGCCCACCAGGTACTGTCTGAATTTTGTGAGAGCATGCAAGATGGCTAGCATCTCCTTGTCATATATGGAGTAATGGCACTCATAGTTCTTCCGTTTACGGCTCTCAAATGCAATAGGGTGATGATTCTGCATCAACACTGCTCCTAACCCTTCCCCTGAGGCATCACATTCTACTACAAAGGGTTGTGAGAAGTCTGGTAATGCTAGAACTGGACAAGAACTCATAATAACCTTCATCTCCTCGAAAGTTTTCTGTGCTAAGTTTGTCCAAGTGAATGCTCCTTTCTTGGTGAGATCAGTGAGGGGTGCTGCAAATTGGGAGAATCCCTTAACGTACCGTCGGTAATAAGTGCATAGACCTAAGAAACCTCTCAATTCTGTAATTGTTTTTGGCGCGGGCCAATCTCTGATAGCTCGGATTTTCTCCATGTCCACCTGCACTCCTGCATTGATTATGTGCCCTAAATACAGCATTTCCTTCATGCCAAACTCACACTTGGGCATTTTCGCATAAAGCGAATGTTCTTCTAAAATACTCAATGCTTCATCCAGGTGTTTTAGGTGCTCTTCCCATGTTTTGTTGTAAATCAGGATGTCATCAAAGAATACGAGCAAAAACTTACGTAGCTGTGCTCTGAATGTGTGGTTCATGCATGACTGAAAAGTGGCCGGAGCATTGGTAAGTCCAAAGGGCATGACCAAAAACTCATAGTGACCATAGTGACAGCGAAAAGCTATTTTAGAGATGTCCTGATCCCTTACCCTGATCTGATGGTACCCTGAGCGAAGATCGATCTTGGAGAAGTATTGAGCTCCCCGAAGCTCATCCATGAGTTCGTCAATTATGGGAATTGGATACCTGTTCTTAATGGTCTTTTTGTTAGGTGCTCGATAATCGATGCACATTCGCAGTGTACCATCCTTCTTCTTGACCAGCACTACTGAGGATGCAAATGGGCTAGAACTAGGCCGAATATATCCAAGCTCCAGTAATTCTTTGATGGTTTTCTCAATCTCATCCTTGTACCTTTTGGGATGCCGGTAAGGAGTGGTGATGACCGCTTGTGTTCCCTCCTCTAGCTCGATGATGTGTTCAAAACCTCGGTCTGGTGGTCTACCTGATGGAAGGTCCCGACAAACATTTTCATGTTTTTGTAGCAAGGCTTGAATGTCACTTGGGTGTTGTGTGCTGGTCTCTGGGGGTTTCCTGAAGGTGACCAAACATTCTGCAGCCCATTCTATATCATCCTGTCGGAGTACTGCCTCCATTCTCTGTGACGAGACCGATTTTGGGGGATAAGTGTTCATGCCCCTCAAAACTACCCTTTTGCCATCTGGCCCCTGGAACTCCATTTCCATTGCCCTGTAGTCTGTAGTGTATTTCCCTATAGAATAAATCCACTGAACACCCAATACCACATGAGTATCTGCTACATCCACTACATAGAAAGAGTCTGTCATCTGATAGTTACCTAAGGCAACATTCAATTTTGGGATCCTGTAGTTGCACTCCATGCTGGAGTTCCCGGCTACTGCTACAGTGAATCCTTCGAACTTCTCGGTCTGAATACCTCTCTTGGCTACCCAAGCGGAGTCAATGAAATTGTGGGTGGCTCCCCCATCAATCAATACTCCTACTCTGTGACCCTGTACTACTCCCCTGACCTTGAGAGTATGGAATCTTGGTACTCCAGATAATGTAGCAATAATTCCCTCTGGTGTATCACCCTGGTGTGATTCCTCTTCTGTGGCCTCCTGTTCATAGTCGTCCTCATCACTATCTGAATACACCTCAATGTAGTGAGCCTTTGCCTTCCCGGCACACCTGTGTCCTGGTACCCATGGTTCCTGGCAGGTGAAGCATAGCTTCTTCCTTCTCAAGTCTTTCCTAGTGTCTTCGTCTAACCAAGTTTTCTTGGGCACATCCTGTTGGAAAGGTTTCCTGCCCTTGTCCCTAACAGGAAAATTGGTTTTCAGTGGAAATTTGTTTTTGGGGACTGAATCCTGAAGATCTCTTGCCCTGCTAATGGCATCCTGCAGAGTGAGGGGTTTGTAGGCTTTCACCCAGCCCCGTAGTGGCTCTGTGAGGGCCTCAGTGAATAACATGGTCAATCTGCTCTCTGACACATCTGTTACCATAACGGCTAGCCTCTGAAATTCTGATATGAAAGCTTCTGCACTTCCGGTCTGTTTGAGTTGAGCCAACTCCCTGAAATGTATCTCTGGATCTTTCCTGTCAAACCTCTCTATGAGCTTCTGAGTGAACTCACCGTAGGTATGTATGGTGTTGTGACCCAATGTCACCAATCTGTGGTACCACCACTCGTGAGCTTCTCCGTCTAGGTGAAGTGTAGCCAATTTAATGGCGTCCTTCTCTGTCATGGGGTTGAGTTGGAAATAGGTATCCAACTTTTGAACCCATATCCTCACTGATCCTCCGCGAGTCCCATCAAAGTTTGGGATGGTCAACCTGCCCAAGGTCTTCTGTAACTCATAGTTGTGATTGAAACCCTTGTTGAAATTCCTGGGCCTGTTCCTACTCTTCATGTTGCAGAAATCTGAGAAAGACATGGCAGCATGAAACTCATCCCCTAAGTCTCTATACTCCTGTAGATAAGCCCCAAAAGGCTCGCTAGGTTCTACCTGCATGAGCGGGCCCCCTACTGTATCTGCCGAGAAGTGAGGCATGGTAGGCCTAATAGAAGGTCTGCTGTATATATGCGGAGTATTCTGAATGTTAGTGTACGCTACCTTTCCACTGCTGCTTGTAGATCCCCGATCTACTGGTGAGGGAGGTGTACTATGGAGACCTGTTTCTGGTTTCGCTGATAACCTATTGATTGCATTGAGCACATCTTTTTGTCCCTTGGCTAAGTCTTGCAATGCAGAGACCAAGCTGCGAAACTCTATCCGATCCTCTTCTTCTCCCATTCTTTTTCCCCTATCCGTATGTATACCTGTTTGTTCCATGTCTGAATTGGTATCTTCTAGTTGGATATCTTCAAATTCCTCTATGTATCTACTCTTCCTCCTCCTATAGGTTACAAAAGGATCTCCTTCTGTATTCATCTACTTTTCATTTCTTAAGCCCACAACTGGCCAAGAAAACAGCTCTGATACCACTGAAATATCCCAAATCCCGATATTTGCTATTTCTAAGCAAATATGCTGATACAATTGGGCATGCAAACTGCCATGCAAAAATCCCTATTTTATAGGAAAAATTAGGGTTAGGGTTTGTGAGATAGAATGAACACTTACCACTGATAAGCTGGTGAAACTGCTTCAGAGAAAGTATGCAAGCACCGAGAACTGGATCGGAGATGGGCAGATCTCTTCTGCTTCCGGTGAACCCCCAGCAGCAAGAACGCCAGTTAGAAAAGGGTGACGCTTTCAGTGAAGGAGGTGTCCGATGACGCTACCGATTTGCAGGGCTGATAGCCTTCTCGTGCCGGAGAGACTGCCTGGTACATGCCGGATTTCTGAGACCTCTAGGCAGGATAGCGACTTGCTTCTGAGAGACAGCTTCTCACGCCCCCGGAATCCCGAAACTGCTGATAACTGTTCCGGATGAGCACGGATGGATCTGATAATCACTGGGTACCGGAGTATGATGCTGATGATGAGAATGGTGCCTGAGTTTCGGAGTAAAACCGAGATCTGAAGGCCCAACAACTGATTAGGGCTTTCTGGATGGAAAACCCCCTCTTACGGCTACACACGTGTCCCTGCAGAGATCTATACCATATGCTGGATAACTTATAAATGAATGAATGAAGAACAAGTGGTGAACCTGTATGGCTTACCCTGAATTAGACTAGGACAGATGTTCCACTGCTGAAATCCCGTTAGCTGAAGACTCCGTCTCCAACCCCAATTGCACGCTGTGTTGCTATCCAAGAGCTTCCAAAATAATCATAATCAAAAGTGAAGTCTCCTTTCGCTTTATCCTCTATTTATAATGTTCAACGGCGAAAACCTTAATCTTTGACCTAATTAAGTCACTTTATCTTCTAATTTGCCGTTGACTTGCATGCATGCGGATGGAGACTTAAAGAGTGCATGCATCATTAAATATTGCTTGGATGGCATGCACGAAGGTGGCCTTTGGCCCCGGTGGCCCTTCTTGACCTAATGATGATGCCCTAGATCTTCTATGGATGGCATCAGTCCTTAGCTGATTCCCTAGCTGTCAGTAACCGCTTGAACCCACAGGAATCACATAGGTTAGCGGTTTTGGGCCTCAAGGCCTAATTGGAAGAGGACATTACAAAATGACTCCCGATGGCATGTGTGGCTCATCTAGCAAAAACACAATCTCCAAGTGGTATGTGTGGTGCGGTCAAAATGCGGCGAGGGTTTTAAAACGGTAGATTTGTAATCACCTCAACTACCTCTATCTTTATTGGATTTTCAATTATAACCACTTTTTGGAATCATGAGACCAGTCTACATCATCTAATGGTGTTAATCTGGCAACAACTAGAGCACTCTGTCAAAAGATATTTACTGTTAACCCTCATTTTGTATGGGTGTCCATGTGTGAATTTGATCGCACTCTTCATGGGGTTGCTTTGTCATGCTGGGTCAATTCTGAGTTGTCTTTTAGGCAATTTTGTGGATTGTGACAGCAGTGGTCCTCTTCGTTGTCAATCCTGGACACTCCAACAGTGATGAAGTTGGTCATACACCATTTCTGGGCAGCCTTGAAGTTATATCAGCAGTCCAGGTCATTATTTGATCTATTCTGAGGATATAAAAAGCTGAGAGTAACCTCAGGAGTCAGAACCATTCCCGGGCACTCCAATAGGCTTGACAGGGGATTAACAGTAGAAAGTGCCCAGAGTAATGCAGCCTTTGAAATCTGTTTTAAAGTAATGATATTGGAAAGGAAAAAAGTGAAACACTGAAGTGAAGGCCTAAAGTATATGGGGAGTCCACTGTGACATGCAAACTGGATTCATTCCAGTCAGTCTGAGAGGGTATTTACGGCCTGTATACAGTGTCCTGTCTCTGCCTATATAGAGTAGCAATGTTAAGAGGACAAGACCTTAACCAGATAGCTAACAAAGAGAGATGCTAAACCAAACAAGGCCTGTTTCTGTCTTTTTTTACAGCAGTGTTTTACAGCGGCTCCAAATCAGCCCCTTTTCGCTGGTTATTTGCTGCAAACAGAAGGAAAGAAGTAGACCTGGGATCGTTCTGAGCGTCAAAACAATAATCTGAGTCAATTCCAACAGTGCTGGGCATAAATCAATAAGCAGGCAGCCTAGTTCTTCAATCTGGCCAGATTCCTGAGCAATCTAGGCAGTTCTGTGGATTAAATCAGCAGCAGCGGGCCTGTGAGAAACAGCACTCATTATTTATACCTTTTTCAAGCCTTGCCTCAGCATTCCTGTAACAGCTGCAGCCTCAAGTTCAGCCCTGGTGCACCTTTATAGCCCTGTTTCAGCATTTTAGGCGTGGCCGCCAGCATTGGAGGAATGTTTCTTGATGTTGATTGATCTTTTATAGAAGAAACGTTTCATTTGAAGTGACTTGAGAGGGGTCAAACCCTTGGTTTGATTCATCTCTTGCCTAGTGAATGTCCTATTGGAGCAATCCTTCTTGGAGGTCAAAATTTGTTGCTTGGTGGAAACTTTGGATTAAAGTGATTCATTTGGAGACAATTTATACTTTGCTTTAAGTGTTTCACTATTTCAAGGAGGACAATTCACCTTGGAGCCCATGCTAATCACTTGTTGGTTAAAGCATCCCTCACCCTTTGGGTCTTATCTTCATGGAGGCTACCGTGTGGAGTTTGTTGATTGGAGCGCTTGGCTTGAGAAAGCCTTGAGAAGCTTGTGAAGGTTTCAAAGTGGACAAGTGGACAACATTGGTGGTTTCAACCCCCTTTTGGACCTTGCTTGAGGAACAAGTTACCTTTAGAGAAGCATTTGGAGGCTAGTAGGTGGACATCTTGGTTGCTTGGAGGACTTGGCTTGTGGAAGACCCCACTTGGAAAGGGGCTTTGAGGTTGTCTTGTGGACATTTTCTTTGGTGCACACTTCTAGGAGGGGCCTCAGATATGTAGCCGACAGTGAGTTCAGATTGTATGGCTATACTGATTCAGATTGGGCAGGAAGTGCTGAAGACAGAAAGAGCACCTCAGGATGTTGTTTTAGTTTGGGATCATGTGTGATCTCATGGCTTAGCAGAAAGCAAACCAATGTTGCCCTTAGTATAGCCGAGGTTGAGTACATTGCAGCATGTTTAGCCTGTAGAGAAGCAATATGGCTTGGCAAACTATTGGCAGGTTGTTTGATGCCGAGATAGATGCAACTGATATTTATTGTGACAACCAAAGTTGCATCAAGCTAACAGAGAACCCGGTGTTTCATGATAAGTCAAAGCATATAGAGATAAAGTATCACTACATTTGGGATACGGTGCAGAGAGGAGCTGTGAAGCTCCAGTATGTTCCTATAGAGGAACAAGTTGCTGATGTGCTGACTAAGCCTTTGTCTCGTGTAAAGTTTGAACACTTTCGAGACAAGCTTGGTGTAGTTCGAAAAGACCTTCCTGGAAAGACAGAGTGATGATAAAATTATTATTGAGAATGAGATGGTAATGGTATGCCAGTACAGAGAAGGCCAGTCGAGTTTATCAGTATGATTATAGATATTGACGAGATCCTGCATTCATTTGCGGACGACAGTATCCTACTTGAGGATGGTCCTGCGGACAAGAACAGTCTCTTGTTGAGAGTGGTCCTAGCACTTTCCTAGCACTTCTCGACTAAGGATGGTCCTGCAGATGATAATACTCTCATATGGAGAGAGGTCCTTCATTCACTTGTAGACGAGTTCCTGCATTCAGTTGCAGATGATGATGTTCCAGCATTTGTTTATGCTGTGGGTGATTTAGCTCAATATTTGTATACTGATGATAGTGCAGGTGATGCTCGAGATGATGCCAGAGATGATGATGCTCAAGATGATGCCAGAGATGATGATCGAGATGATGCCAGAGATGATGATGCCAAAGATTATGATGCTCGAGATGATGCCAGAGATGATGATGCTCGAGATGTTGGCAGAGATGTTTGTGATGTTGATGTTCCACGGATGATGATGATGTTGATATAATTGTGAAAACTTCCTCTGACATATAGATTCACCAGTCAGTTGTACAGATGCATTGTTGTAGAATACCTTCCTTGTTAAGAGGGAGTGTTAAAGAAATGCAATTGCGGAAGATATTCTATTTTGTATTATTATTATTATTACCCCTTTTGGAGATGTTGTTCCTCTGATTAGGGATGTCATTGATGTATTTGGTCATGTAAGGTCTTGAGGTAAAACCTTCGTTGTAAGTCGGGTCAGTAGTACCCACAAAAGTATTATTGAAATGTATTTTTGAGTCTTCCAAGGAAAGTCGGCCCTGGCAGCAAGGAGAAGTCGGCCCTGTTGGGTTATTAGGCCTCTTAGCTGATTAGTATAAATAGGAGAGGCACCTCCCTCATTCGGACAAGAAGAACACTCAAGCAGTTGCACTATGTTGAAATATTGTAACTTCGAAGAATATTCTATATGTACTTTTTGTGGTCCCTGATGGTCCTATCGGGAGAACCAATTGTATTTCTTTATACTTCGATGCTTCTAATCGGAAGAACTAATAAGAGTCATGAGGTAGTCCCCTCAAGTTGTAAAGGTGGGTCATTAGCACCCCAGTTGTGGTTACTTGAGCCTCTATGTTTAACTCGAGCCTACATGATTAACTCCAGCCTACATGTCGGAATTAATTATTAAAGTGAACGGACGAATATAAATAGAGGTGTGGCGCTCCTCATTTGGAACACACACACTCACTTGTGTAGCGCATGAGAAAGAGAGAGAGAGAGCTGTGACTGGAGAAGAAGGGGGATCAGTCTTTTGGGTTTTACCTTTTATCTTTTTGGGGCATCTATATTAATAAGGAAGCTTTTGCTGGGTTTTTCCCTTTAGGGTTTTCCTAAGATAAATCTTTGTGTTCTTTTTGTATCGTTGTGCTTGTCTATCTTTCAGTGATCTTTTGGCTTATGGGGCATCTATATTGATGAAGCTTTTGCTGGGTTTTTCCCTTTAGGGTTTTCCCAGGATAAATTTTTGTGTTTTTTTTGTATGGTTGTGCTTGTCTATCTTTCAGTGATCTTTTGGCTTATGGTTATGTTGTTATGATGCTAAATGTTTTAAGATCTGATATAACCATTAAAAATTCAACACACTAGAGAGAGAAGGAGTAGTCCATCTAGAGAGGAAGCAGTCTAGTCTTATTCTTTGGGTCTTACACTGTACTTGGTTGAAGTCTATATAGAGGAAGTTTTGTTGGGTTTTCTTCCCCACGAGGGTTTCCCAGGATAAATCTTTGTGTTCTCTTTTGTTCTGTTGTGCTTGTTCTTCTTTCAGAGATCCTTTTGTTTTGGTATATCAACTTTTAAAATCTTAACACCCTCCTCATAGCTTCTGTCAATACACTTGGCATTGACATAACTTTTTTGATGGTCGCAGGATTCTTTAAGCCTTTGTTTTATCATGTCCATTTGCTCCTCCATCTCCTAAAGTAGATTGGGGCCCAACATGGCTCGATCCTCTAGGCAGTCCCAGCTAAGAGAAGTGTTACAGGGTCTTCCATACAAAAATTCAAACGAGACAACACCGAGGGAGCTATGGTAGCTATTATTATAGGCAAACTGTACCAAAGGGAGATACTTCTCCCATTGATTTTGTTGGTCCATGAAATACATCCTTAACATATTCTCCATTACTTGGTTAACTCTTTCCGTTTGACCATCAATTTCTAAATGATACGTCGTACTGAAATTAAATTGGGTATCTTAGGGGGAAAGATACCCTATGCAGTGAGATTATCTCTCGCACTGGAGGTAACCCTAGTAACTTAGGGGGAAAGACATCTGCAAACTTAGAAAGGATTGAGTGAGATTCTACGCATGTGCTACTTTTGTCATTTATTGCTTCCATCGCATAAATTCTACACCCCTCCCTCATACATTTCTTTACCTTCCATACTGCATAAAATGTAGAGAAGTTCCCTTCTTAAGCCCCTCAATTACTATTGGTTCACCAAGATCATTGTTGCAAAATACCTTTTCGTGACAGTCCACGAGGGATTGATGGGATTCGAGCCATTCCATACCTACTATTAAGTCATATGTGCCTAGAGTAGTGCTATATAGGTTTATCTTAGTAAAAACGCCCCCTATTTTAACTATATAGTTTTTTACTAGTAAAAACACCCCCTATTTTAACTCTATAGTTTTTGGTCCTAAGGCCATTTCTACTTAGTCAAAGTCACTTTGTGCTTTGGTTGCCAATCCATATTTTTCTAATTTTGATGGAGAAATAAAGCTATCATGGAGGAATAGTAGGAAATATCCCTTTAATGAATTCCCATGGAACATTTGTAGTGGACCTATCAAATTAGTTTAAGGAATATCTTTGGTCATTCCTACTGACTCGATAATTGTAGCCTGATGCTCTACCTGCCAATGGTTAATTGTGGCATTAATTTGGTGCCGACCCTGTTGTTGTCCTCCATGTGACAGTATCTCTTTGTGACTTGCTCCGACTTGTCTCTCTGGGCATTTATGTTTATAGTGGGAACCTTGGCATAAATACCATTTAATCCTCACTGGGACTATGGCAATTGTTTGTCCTCGACCACCATGACCCCTACCTTAGTCGCCACCTTGGTGTTGGTGTTGCTCATATCTTGACCCTGTGGTATGTGGAGGGGCCGATGGAGTGGTTGACATACTGGCTAACTTGATTGCCCCAACATGACCTCCCTGGTAACCAACTCTCCTACCCCCAATCTGTTTCGTACTAGTAGGTCTGAAATTTCCCTTGGTTGCTTGTGCTTGTTTTCCTATATCAATATTCTTCTTTACTTGCTGGCTATATTCGAGGTCCGTGCCATGGTAGTAGGATTCCACATTTCTACCTCCGTGTGGATGTCCAAGTCCAGCTTGTGAAGGAATCTCTCGATCTGCCTTCCATCATCTGCCATGTAGTTGACACGATGTACTAAGGACTAAAACTTTGCTTCATAATCTTCTATGGATCTTCCCCATTATTGCACTACATGGAAGGCCACTTTGTGTTGGTGTTTATAATTATTTGATAGGTAATGGGTTCTAAAGGTTTCTTTAAGCAATTCCCATGACGCCTACAAGGGCCCAATGTGTAGCTTACTCTCTTCATTTTCCCACCATAGTAGGGCCTCCTTAAGAAGGCTTGTAGCTATTTGTGCCTTCTAATTAGTGGTGTACTCGTTAAAGCTAAGGGCTTGTTTAACTCCAACCAACTAGGATTTTGCTGCTTGCCCCTCTTGTCTACCTGTAAACTTTGGAATATTGGATTTAAGAACTTCTTTATGATATCTAAGGGTGCCTTTGCGTCCCTTGAGGAGGACGACTGGTCGTGACCTTGCTTTTGCTTCTGTTCAAGTTCTCGGTCTTAACTTTGATCCGGGTTCCAACCCACATTTTGACTAACTCTACCTTGCCATCCATTCTTTGAACATACTAGACATCTCACCCAAAGAGCATAATATAGGTTGCTCGATTGGCATTTTGGCCTTGGGAGGGGGTTGAGTTTGTCTACGATGTTTTGGGGCCATGCTTCTCTGTAATTTACCATCAATGGAGGGTTTCCAGCCATACATATCTTGTGTCAATTTCAGATTTGTTTTTCAGCTACATGTGTTCATATTTTGTTTTATACATCTATTTGTGATCTTGCTAATTGGTCATAAGTAAAAAGGAAAATTATTAAGTGATTTGACATTTAAAAAAGATAAAGGGTTTGATTTTATTGAAGTAATACTACTGTTAATTTTGAAGTGAATAATGACTGATAAGTTGCTCTAGAAGGGCTGAAATTTATGTTAAAGATAATGCAACTGCGAGAGCCATTCTCTAGGAGGATGGCACCCTAGCTAGTTAACTAGGGTTCCTGGTTAGTTAATCAGGCACTATAAGTCCCTAGCAGGTACCCTAGGGCCCCCAACAATCTATTGGGGTTTTTGGTTTGGGACCAAGCGGGTTAGAGCGATGGAAAACCCTAGCATGTGGCTAGTGCCCCTATCTGTCTCTAGGGAATTCTGGTCAGGGACCAAACAGTTTCTTGGTCGTGAGGACCAAGCAGATCCTACAGGCTGAGACAGAGACATCCTGGTCTGGGACTAGTCAGATTCTTGGTCTAGAACCAAGCAGGTCCTGCAAGTGTATACTTGGTCAGTTAACCAAGATGATGATGTGTGATGCCCTCCTCTCTTGGGTCTTCGAGATGGTTGAGCTAACTTGTCTCCTCAAGGGACTGGCCACCCCTTGTTGGAGTCATTGGCATTTTACCTTAAGAGTAGTCAAGAGGACTAGCAGATCACATCCTCCAGTTTGGACCTTCCTTATATGGTGATGATAAACTTCTAGTATTGTATGGAACACTTGCGGAACACATACATTACGAGAGATAGATAGAAAGGTTGTTTTCCCACTTTGATGGGTTTTCTTCCCTCCTTGTTGTTACACCTTTGGTATTGTGGGTAGAAGGGTTGTCTTCCCACCTTGTTGTTACACCTTTGGTCTTATGGGTAAAAGGGTTGTCTTCCCACCTTGTTGTTACACCTTTTGTCATGTGGTTAGAAGGGTTGTTTTCCCACCTTGTTGTGTCACCTCTTGTTGACATATGTTTAGCCTTGTGTTCATCTCTCCTTGTGGGTCTTATGTGCTAGCGTCCCTCCTTGGTTGGGTCGTCCCACCCTTTGTCTTGTCGTTGTCACCCTTTCCTAAGGCGTCCTAACTTTAAGTTATTTTTATATATGGTAACCCTCCCTATTTGCATCACGTCTTGACCTAACTTTATGGTAACCCTAAAGTCAATAAAGTTTCAAAAGGGAGAACCTTCTAGAAGCATTTCAAAGTTATAAATAGAAGATCAAGATTTCATTATGAGTGTTAACGCAAAAAATTGCTCAACTAGCTCTACATGGCCTAAACCACATACATACATCATTTTCTTACCATTTTCCCCTTATTTTTTGAAGAAAATCCTGACTTAGAAAATGAAATAGTTCATTCAGACATTCTGTCAAACAGTTTCAGGAACTAGGGCTTTAACTTGAATTTAATGAAAAGTAAAACCACACTTCTGAAAAATGCACTTCAAAATTCTGCCATATACTGAAACATTTTAAGCAAATGAACACAATGAATTTTGCTCAAAAGACCAAGAAAAACCCTAGAAGAAATTTTTTCTTTAAGAAGAGTTAAACTTAGAAATTTGATACAATAAACTTTTGTTTCTTTTAAACCCTCATTGACAAAATTTCACAAAACAGAACAACAACAAAACTACCTCGAAATCTATGCTAGAAAGTACTGTACGGTTGCCCACACGTGCTGTACGGTCTGCACTCAATTTTGCCTTGATTTCTGTGCCCACACGTGGTAGAAAACCCTTGTTGTACGGTTCAATCAATTTGCAATAAATGCACCAGCGGTTACCTCGGGAAATGTGCCCACATGTGCTGCTGTACGGTTCTGACAGATTGTTGTACGGATTTGTTCTAGGTTGCCTTGGTATGCGTGCTACTCTTGTTCTTGGGAAATGTGCCCTTTCTTCTTGGGGACCTCTTCTTTGTCTTCAATCTTCCTCTCTTCCTCTCTTGATGGTGAATGTAGTCATTTGTCCTTTTTTATTGTTTTTATACTTAGATTTTGTAACTATCTTCAATAACTACCTAATCTAGGGTTGAAGATCTTTTTACAAAATCAAAGGTCCACAACTTATCTCACTTTAATAATTAAACACTTTTAATTATTAAATACATTTTAAAGTGAGACCCACTTTTCTAAAGTTATAAAAACACATTGACTTTATTTACATAAACATCACTTTTCTACATAAATACATAAGGACAAAAAAATTTCAAGTCCTCTCATCACACTCACACCAAGAACATGGGAGGACCTTCAGAGATACAATTTCAACACTCCCTCTTAATGAGGAAGGTCCACAACATTGTCTCCACCTCGGACTTCTGCAACAACTCCCTCCTGCTCTTGAATCAACCTCGGAAACAAATGCTCGATCTCGAACTGGAACTTTGACATCTGAGACTCAACTTGAGTCCCATCATCCTGCTCAACTTCACCATCACTTGACTGGCTGAGTCTTCTGCCAGTGCTCAGGAGAGAGTCACTCTCCTCATCTCTATCAAATGCAACATCATCATCCTCTGACTCTGAAAGCCATCCCCCTGCTCCTGCTCCTGCTCGTACAACATGTCCTCTCAGGACATATAATCTGTCCCTGTGATCTCCCAAAAAGATGGTGGTTCCAACTGGTTCATCCCTCCCATACAGGAAGATATGACCAGACCTGATCATCATCCCGAAGCCATCATCCTCGAATGATGAAACTGATAGTTTGCTCACTCTCATCCCAGGTACAAATAAAACCTTGTGTACTTCCAGGACCTCTTTAAGGTCTAGTTGGAACCTGACTGTTCCAACCCCTTGGATAGCAATCTGAGGACTGTCAATGTCTGTCTGAATAAAGTGCCTTGGCTCTAGCATTGTAATCATCTGAAAAGAGTCATAGACCCCAGTCATATGTCTGGTTGCATTGCTGTCAACAACCCAGACATGCTCAAATACAGAACTTCCTATGCTGGAATCAATTGAGACAAGAGAAAACTCTTGCTCAAACTTTGTAGCAAACTCATCTACAATTGCAGATGCTGCTACTTCTCATTCAGTCTTAACAATATTTTTCTCAGGACATTTTGTGGCATAGTGTCCCAACTTGCTACAATGAAAGCATTTGATCTTACTTAGATCTTTCTTCTTCTTATTCTTGGACTTTGCTGCAAGTGCCACATTCTGCTCAACATCCTCACTAGTTTGGCCAACCTGTGCCCCATCTCGGATTTCTTCTTGGGTGAAGTCATCCCACAATCTAGACCAACTTGGAAGAGTTTCTCTGCCCACAATACATTTCACAAAAACCTCCCACTTCTTGGTGAAGCCCTTCAGGGCTATCCTCACCAACTCTGAATCAGGAATGGTTTCTCCTACTATTGACAACTCATCCTGAACTTGTGTAACACGAGTCAAGTAAGAGGCTACACCTTTATCACTTTTAATTTTAATGCTATGTAGCTTGTCTTTTAGGGCCATCTTCCTATTTTCATTCTTTGCTTCGAATAATTTGGTCAAAGTGTCCCACATATCTTTAGCAATTTTCTTTTCTGCTAGGTGTGGTATGAGATGGTCTTTAAGCCCATCCAAGATAATTCTCTGGGCTCTGGCTTCAAGAGCTTCAAACTCCACAAGCTCATCTTTATCTGTTGGCTTGGTCATGACACTATTAGTAAAACGCCAAACCCTAAGTTCTTTCAAAACAGCAGTAATTCATACCTTCCATGGAATGTAGTTGGACACTCCTTCCAACCGATCCTCATACCTAATGTTCATCATGGAAAATAACTTGCAACCAAAAATTAACTGAAGAAAATATCTAACAATTTTCTGAAACTTCAGAGAACACCTGCTAAACTTCTTTTTTCTGTATGACTCTGTTAAACTGAGATTTGATACCATCAGCTTTGATACCATGAAGAAAATCTTGACTTAGAAAATGAAATAGTTCATTCACACATTCTGTCAAACAGTTTCAGGAACTAGGGCTTTAACTTGAATTTAATGAAAAGTTAAACCACACTTCTGAAAAATGCACTTCAAAATTCTGCCATATACTAAAACATTTTAAGCAAATGAACACAATGAATTTTGGTTAAAAGACTGAGCAAAACCCCACTGCTTTGGAGAAAACCCTAGAAGAAATTTTTTCTTTAAGAAGAGTAAAACTCAGAAATTTTATACAATAAACTTCTGTTTCTTTTAGACCCTCACTGACAAAATTTCACAAAACATAACAACAACAAAACTACCTCGAAATCTGTGCCAGAAAGTACTGTACGGCCTGTTGTACGGTTGCCCACACATGTTGTACGGACTGTACAGCCTGCACTCAATTCTGCCTTGATTTCTGTGCCCACACATGCCAGAAAAACCCTTGCTGTACGGTTTTGTCAGTTTGCAATAAATGCACCAACAGTTACCTTGAGAAATGTGTCCACATGTGCTACTGTACGGCCCTGACAGATTGCTGTATGGATTTGTTCTAGGCTTCCTTGGGATGCATGTTGCTCTTGTTCTTGGGAAATGTGCCCTTTCTTCTTGGGCACCTCTTCTTTGTCTTCAATCTTTCTCTCTTCCTCTCTTGATGGTGAATGTAGTCATTTGTCCTTTCTCATTGTTTTTATACTTAGATTTTGTAACTATCTTCAATAACTACCCAATATAGGGTTGAAGATCTTTTTACAAAATCAAAGGCCCACAACTTATCTCACTTTAATAATTAAACACTTTTAATTATTAAATACATTTTTAAGTGAGACCCACTTTTCTAAAGTTATAAAAACACTTTCACTTTATTTACATAAACGTCACTTTGCTACATAAATACATAAGGACAAAAAAATTTCAAGTCCTCTCATCACACTCACATCAAAAACATGGGAGGACCTTCAGAGATACAATTTCAACATTTTTGACCTTCACATTGGAATGTCCTCTTCTGCTTAGGCATTGAGGACCGACCCGTTAACCTATGTGATTCCTGTAGGTTCGAGCGGGTATTGACAGTTAGGGAATCAACTGAAGACTGATGCCATTTACAGAAGATCTAGGGCAATCAATATTATATCACCATTGGGTAGAAGAGGGCCACCAGAGCCAAAGGCCACCTGCATGCATGACATCTGAGCATTATTTAATGATGCATGCACCCGATTAAGTCTCCATGCGCATGCATGCAAGTCAACTGCAAATTAGAAGTTAAAGTGACCTAATTAGGTCAAAAGTTAGGTTATTTGCAGTTGAAGGTTATAAAAGAAAGATAAAGTGAATGGAGAAGACACTTATGATTATTATTGATTTGGAGCTTCTTGAGTAGCAGCACATCGTGCGACCACGGCAGTTGGGGTTGAAGACGACGTCTTCAACTAACGAGGTTTCGGCAGTGAAATATCTGCGCTAGTCTCATTCAGGGTAGATCATCCAGCTCCGCCATCCACTCTTCAACTTATTCATCCAGTTGTAGTTATCCAGTACCCATCAGAAGATTGTTTGTAGGGGCACGTGTGCAGTCGTAGGGGGTTTTTAGCTAGAAACCCCAAAGCATTCGCTGGGTCCTCAGATTTCCGTTTATCTTCGAAATACTGGCACCATTCTCCTCATCCGTATCATCCTTCAGTACCCGACGAGTATCAGCTTCCAGTTTGCTCATCCAGAGCAGTTCTCAACAGTTTTGTGAATCAGGGGGAGTGAGTAGCTAAACCATCCATTCAATTCGCTAGCCTGCTTATTGAGCTCAGAACTTCTGCATGTGTGAGGCAACCTCTCTGTCAAGGGAAGACTACCACACCTGCAAATTCTCATCTTGTATCAGACACTTCCTTCACTGAAAACGTCATCCTTATGTGATTGAGGGTTAATGCTGCGGGGGTATCACCGGAGGCAAGGAGCACCAGTTCTTCACCAAATCAGTTCTTGATGCATGCATATTCTCTCTAAAGCATTATCAGTCGGATTATCAGTGGTAAGTGTTGATCTATCATCATAAAATTCTCTGCCCTAGTTAGCTATAAAATAGGGCCATTTGCCCAGCACTTTGCATGCAAATTTATTTTCAGTATTATTATAAATCGAGAGGCTTAAGCAAGCCCTAGTGTAGAAAACTGTTGAATATCCGCATCTGGGATATTACAGTGGTATCAGAGCTATTTTCCTTGCCAACTGTGGGCATGCAAAATTTTAAATGAATTCAGAAGAACCTTACAACATTACTTACCGGAGACAGAGGTGTAGAGACAGAGAAGAGGAGTTAGAGGACATAGATTTGGGAAACGGGCGAGTATCAGTTTGGAAAAGGCAAAGAAACAATGACAGAGGATGATAAAACAACTTTCAATAGTCTTATATCAGCCATAAAAGAACTCACTACTGGGCAAAAAGAAATGATGAGCACTTTTAGGCAAAAGACTGAAAAAATGGGCCCACCCCACACAGTCCCTTATTTCCCAATAGTGATAGGGTATCCACCAACAGTAGTAGGGAGCACCTACATACCAACATGCAGATCCATCCCCATATATACAAGCCTTTATGACCCACCATGCCTCAATTCTTAGATAGTCCAGCTGCAGTGCCTCTAGCACAAGTAGAACCAGAAGAATCCATGAGTGCCTATCTGAGAGAATATAGAGCTTTAGGAGATGACTTCCATTCAGCCATGACCTTCACTGACTTCTGCCACTTCAAAAGTAAGAACAAACCCAAAGCTTACAATAGGCCATTCACCCAGAACTATGAGTTACAGCGCACCGTAGGGAAATTGCCTATCCCTACCTTTGAGGGCACCCGGGGTGGCCCAGCCTAGAATTGGGTGCAGAAGTTGGATACCTACTTCCAGCTCAACCCCATGATTGAGATAGATGCCATTAAATTGGCTACTTTGCATTTAAACGAAGAAGCACGAGTGGTGGTACCACAGGTTAGTGACACCGGGTCACAACACCATCACAGAGGTTCATTGAGCGGTTTAATCGGAAGGATCCGGAGGTATTCTTTAGAGAACTGGCACAACTCAAACAGACAGGTAGTGCAGATGCATTTATTTTGGAGTTTCAGAGGATAGCAGTCATGGTCACAGATATATCAGAGAGCAGGTTGATTATGTTGTTCACTGAGGCTCTCACTGAACCCATATAGGGATGGGTCAAGTCTAATAGGCCCACCACCCTAGCAGATGCCATCAGCCGGACTAGAGACTTACAGGATGCAGTGCCCAAAAATAGGTTTCCTCCTAGGACCAATTTTCCTATTAAAGATAAAGAGAGGAAACCCTTCCAGAAAGAATGGATGGATAATGATATTCGACAGGACCTTAGAAGAAAAAAGTTATGTTTCACTTGCCAGGAACCATGGATACTAGGTCACAAATACTTAGGAAAAGGAAAGGCCTACTACATAGAGGCTTATTCCTACAGTGAGGAGGATGAGGATTACCAGGATCAGGAGCAGGGAGAGACAACAGAGACAGTTGCTGAGGGACAGGCCTCAGGAGGTACCATTGCTACCATGACAGGGGTTCCTAGATTCCACACTCTTCGGATCAGAGGTACTGTACAGGGCCACAGAGTGGGAGTATTGATAGATGGTGGGGCATCCCACAACTTTATTGATGCTGCATGGGTTAAAAAGAGAGACATTCAGACTGAGAGCTTTGATGGGTTTTCGGTAGCAACAGTAGGTAACACCATGGAGTGTAGTCAGAGGATTCCTAAATTAAAGGTAACACTTGGGAATTATACAGTGATGGAGACATTCTATGTGGTAGATGTACCTGACATGAATGTGGTATTAGGAGTTCAGTGGCTGAATTCCACCAACTACCAAACCATGGAGATGGAGTTTACAGGAGCAGAAGGACAGAAGGTAGTATTGAGAGGGACGAATACCTATCCTCCCACAGTAGTGACATCACACAGGATGGAGGCAGTACTCTGACACTGAGATATTGAGTGGGTTGCAGAGTGTATGGTTACCTTTAGGAAACCACCAGATGAGGCCACACAACATCCAACAGATATAGAGGCCTTACTGCAGAAGCATAAGGCAGTATTCGGAGACCTTCCAGCAGGTCGACCTCTAGATAGGGGATTTGAGCACATTATTGAGTTAGAGGAGGGGACCCAAGCAGTTATCACCACTCCCTATAGACATCCCAAGAGGTATAAAGATGAGATAGAGAGTACAATCAAGGAACTACTCAAGCTAGCGTACATCAAACCTAGCTGTAGTCCCTTTGCATCTTCAGTAGTACTAGTGAAGAAAAAAGATGGAACCCTACGCATGTGCATTGATTACAGGGCGCTCAACAAGAAGACCATAAAGAACATGTATCCCATCCCTAGGATTGATGAGTTGATGGATGAACTAGAGGGGGCAAAGTACTTTTCCAAAATTGATCTCCGCTCAGGGTACCATCAGATTTGAGTCAGGGAACAAGATGTCCCAAAGACCGCTTTTCGTTGCCACTATGGACATTATGAGTTTCTAGTGATGCCATTTGGACTCACTAATGCACCAGCCACCTTCCAGTCATGCATGAACCATATCTTCAGGACGCAGTTACGTAAATATATTCTGGTATTCTTCAACGACATATTGATATACAGTAGAACTTGGGAAGAGCATTTGAGACATCTAGATGAAGTACTTGGCATTCTACAGGAGCAATCACTATATGCCAAAATGTCCAAGTGTGAGTTCGGCATGTAGGAGATGTTGTACTTAGGGCATGTGATAGGGGCCAACGGGGTCTAGGTGCAATTAGAGAAGATTCGGGCTATTTTGGATTGGCCTACACCTAAAAATGTGACAGAACTAAAGGGATTTTTGGGCCTTTGCACCTACTACAGGAGGTATGTTAGTGGATTCTCACAGATGACCGCACCCCTCACAGATCTTACCAAGAAGGGGGCATTCAGTTGGTCGGAGGCAGCACAACAGACATTCGAGAAAATGAAGAAGGTAATGAGTTCATGCCTAGTCTTAGCTTTACCAGACTTTTCTCAATCCTTCGTGTTAGAATGTGATGCTTCAATAGAGGGCATTGGGGCAGTTTTGATGCAGAAAAACCATCCCATTGCATTTGAGAGCAGGAAGCTCAAACACTATGAGCGCCACTATTTGATATAGGACAAAGAGATGTTAGCCATCCTCCATGCCCTAACCAAGTTCAGGCAGTACTTAGTGAGTGCTAGGTTCAAGGTTAAGACAAATCACAACAGCTTGAAATACTTCCTAGAGCAGAAAGAGCTAAACGAGAGACAACATAAATGGGTAAGCAAGATTCAGGCCTATGACTTCGAGATTGAGTATGTAAAGCGAAATAACAATGTAGTGGCTGATGCACTTTCCAGGAGACTAGCTACTTTATCCCTTATGAGCATCTCATCAGATTGGAGATTTCATCTTTTGGTTGAGTACTCCAAAGATAAGTTTGCTTGCGAGCTATTGGATGGACAGATTTAGTATGATAGGTACAGGGTAATTGATGACATCATATACTACAAAAACAGGATCTTCTTGGTTTCAGAGTCTTCCCTTAAGAAGAAAATTTTACAGGCATCACACGATTCACCATTAGCAGGGCATCAAGGGTTTCTCAAGACCTACCGGCAGATTAGAGAAAGGTTCTCATGGAAGGGCCTCAAGAATGATGTGATACAACATGTGAAAGAGTGTAGCTTGTGCCAACAAAACAAAATAGAGCACACCCACCCGGCTGGTTTACTACATCCCTTACCTATTCCTGAGCAGAAATGGGAGAGAATCTCTATGGACTTTATTACTGGGATGCCCAAGGTTTAAGGCAGAGACTGCTTGTACGTAGTAGTGGACAGATTGACCAAGTTTGCTCACTTCTTTGCTATTTCTTCAGATTATTCAGCAGCACATGTAGCAGAACTATTTTTCAGAGAGGTGTTTAGACTCCACGGGTTGCTTGAGACCATTGTCAGTGACAGGGACAGCAAATTCACAGGAGCCTTTTGGCGAGAGATTTTTCGGTTAGTGGGGACCGAGTTAGCCATGAGCACAAGTTATCATCCACAGAGTGACGGGCAGATAGAGATTGTCAACAAGTGGATTGAGGGTTACTTGAGAAATTACGTAGCAGGTCAGCAGAGGATATGGATCAAATGGCTACACTTGGGTGAACATTGTTACAACACCACCCACCATTTGACCATTGGGATGACCCCTTTTTGAGCTCTGTATGGGTATGATGCTTCCACTTTCGCAGACCGGATATTCGGCGATAACAGGGCCCCCAAGGCCAAAGAGTGGATTCAGGAGGATCAAGATATCCTCAAGATACTCAGGGAGAACATACAGGCTGCTCAGAATCAGCAGAAGATATATGCGGACAGGCACAGGGTTGAGCATAGTTTTGAGGTAGGAGACTTGTTGCCGCCTTTCACACACCTGGGGGGGAACGTGGCAGAAATCTTCAAGCCACTCAGTGTGTCCTTGGGGGAAGTCTCGAGTCAAGGCTGTCACCTTGTTCTTGACTCCTCCGTTTAGGCAAACTCCTAACGAAGCCAAGGGGGGTAGACCCTACGAGTTACTAAGGCTGGTTACTTAGATGATGATGAGTGAGTTTTTTAGAAGTTTTGACAAATGAATTCGACACAAGATATTTGCAATATTTGTTATACCACAACAGCACAGAAATCAAAACTTGATAAGCAGTGATGCGGAAACATATGATAATATCAAATAAATTAGTGCGAATAATGGGGTCCACAAATGAGATTGTTGTTGAAATACAAATGGGTGTTGCAAGTGCTCTTGGTCAAATTTTAAGTTAATGTATGATGAGTTGATTAAATTAGGCGAGGGGACTCCAGATATACTCAGGGGGTGCTTGTAGTATGTCCAAAAATAACAACCGCTGCGGCTACCTGCAAGGAATGTGTGGGCTAAATGGAGTCTGTGAGACTGTGTTCATAATACACCCGCTAGGGTGTAACAGAGATTGGCGTCTCGAGGTCACTCTCCAGTAGTTCCCACTTCCTTTGGGTATTTTGCCACCGTTTACGTTTTAATCGAGGCGTTGGATTTTCGCTTGAGATGGTTAATTGGGGAAAGTGAATCCTAATTATTCTAGTCACTCGCGTTGCTTTTGATGTAGTTTGACTGATCGGACGAACCGCAGCCAAGTGCAGAGCATACACACCGGAGTCTTGTCAATTTTTTAAGGATTTTAAGCTGTGTTCTTTGTTAAAAAAAAAGAACCTCCAGGAATCTCTTTCGGTCCAAGTGGACCTCAATCGGGAAAGCGAGGAGGGGTTAATTTTAGATGATAACAAATAAAAATAAAACAAACATCAAACACAACTCATAGGTTATCTAATTAGTCCTACCATGCATCTCTTTCCCCTTTTGGGTTAATCGGGAAGTCGTGGGGTAAGTAGTATGATTACTTTGAATTTGTGAAAGATATTGAAATGCTTATAATTCAAAGGATACAATGCTGCAATACAAGACAAAACTAGAAAGAAGCGAAAAAAGTGCAAAAAACACAAAACGCAGGATCCCCCGTGGGGGGATGGGGAGCGGGCTCGAAAGAGCCTACTCGAAGTAATTCTTTTTATTATTAAGGGTTACAAATATCAACAAATCAATTGAAAAAATGCCACTTGTTTCTTATACGGAACGAACCCGAGAGCTTACAAAGTACAACAATAATGATTACGGAAGATGGGGAGACCCCTGGGGGTTTTCGAATGGCCCAAAAATCGCTTTTTGGACAGCACCTCCTCCTCTTTTCGGATGGACCTGCTAAAAACCAGCAAGCTTTAATTAGTGTAAAGTACCCAAAAACACTTTAAAAGTGTCTTTGGACAACCCCCAAAAAACTACCGAAAAAGACTAAGTTAAAGTACTTTTTAAGAAAAGACAAAAATAACTCAAGAGGACAAGTCCTCTTGAGGATCTTGGCTAGCTTTGGGGCAGCCAATGCAATGTGCATTTTAGATGCTGGATTTAACTTTTAATAAAGAAAGACTATTCACTTTAAACAAGCTTTTGATTTGGCTTAAAACTGCTTATAAAAAATGAAAGACTTTTACTGCTAGATCTAGTTTTTAAAGCGAAAGGACTTGAATCTTTTTCTTAAATGAAACTAAATCTATGCATGCAGCTGCTATATGTTCAGATCTAGAAAGATATCAGCTTTGAAACAACAGATCTAAAATATAAAAGCCAAGTAACCAAGGAAGTGTTGATAAAAAATGAGAAAGAGTGAAGAGGTGGCTTGGTGCCCGAATGATCAACCGTGGAGCTTTCCGGTGGAATGTCGAGGGACTATGCCTTTGAGAAAGTTTGGAGAAAGTGAGGGAGCAAACTAGATCAGCACCCTCTCCAAGCTAGGAACCCGCAACTACTCCAAAGGCTTGCCAAGATGCTTGTGAGATCTGCTTAATACATAAACAAAGATATTAGAATAGCATGCATATAATCTTATAAAACATGTTAAATCTAGATCTCTAGACATGCATAAAAGAAAAAGAGATAGCCAATAAACTTATTAACAAATTTCTTTCCTATCAAGATCATAACAAACTTATTATCAATCTTTTAGCACTGGATCCACAATATCAAAATAAGCAAGTTATGAATACAGATACAGGTTACCTCAGTGAAACATGACAATGCTCATCCACACATAATAACATGACACCATCTTGCCTCCAAAGCTTTTCTTTATTTCAACAAAAAGGATGATCAATACAATATTACACAATAGCAAGCCTTTCTTCCCAGCTCTAACTAGCTTGGAAGAGGAAAAAGTTGCTTTATTTATAGCCAGATTGGCCAAGAGGGGCGCATGGCTCACTGAAAGAGAGATTGAAGCTGACAGAGAGTCAAGCCGAGCCTGATCTGATGATGAACTGAGTCTGATCTGATGATGAACTGAGTCTAACTGGATGAACTGAGTCTAACTGGACTAGAACTGCAAATCGGAGGGACACCTCACTCAGTGAACTAAACCAACCAACAAACAACTCCCAGCTTGATCCACATGTGTGGAGGAGAGAGAAAGGAGGGCGCAACCCTAGATCTGCATGAGCTAGTTAAGCTCCTCTTCAGCTCTGATCATGCCTTCAGTCAAGGAATGAGAACTTCCGGTCAATCTGAAGCCGATGAGACTGACTTCAGTCAAATTGGAGCAAAATCCACTGATTTAGGAATTTGGGTTTGCTCCATTATTTAATTAATTTTTAATTAAATTAATTAATATTTGATTTTTTTTTGGATTTTCTGATTTGAGTGATGGAAAAATCACTCAAAACTTAGGAAGAGTGGGTTTACGGGTTTACCGTGTGCTCTCAGTTAGAAAATGAGCACCCCTATGACTGAATCTGACATTTAACCCCACTTTTATTACAAGACCAATTTTTCTAATTAGACTATTAAAAAATAGCCTAAGTTTTGTGGAAAAATTAAAATTAAAAAAAAAAAACAAAACCTAGGGGGACTTAGCACATGTTCATATGACTCTACCATAATGCCTAGCATGTTTATACATTGACACACGGACTCTAATAACCTCAATAGGCCTAAATGCCAAGCCGACCACCCCAACTTTGGAGGTATTGAGTGAAAAACTCAGAAATTATCAGTCGTTTATTCAACAACCAATAATAACCAAGGGAAAAACACTCTGGGCTAATCGGATTGATAAATAAAGTCCAAGAGACCGAGTCTTTTACAGACACTATCATGCTAGAACATTTTATTACAACTCCCCCAAGGGGGTATGAACATGTGGTAGATAAAAAAAACACCTCCTAGAAGCAAGTCTGAAGGTCTTCTGAAGTCCGAACAAATCATCTTTGTCCGGTTCACCAGGTTCACTTGATAACACCGACTAAGTACAACTTAGGTGGTAACATCTGGCTCCAATTGCGGGACGTGTGCTCGATCTGGTCATAGGGTAAGGAGAGGATACGAGAACACCAGAATCTCTGGTTTATATACCTTGTAAAAACATCTCAACTGGACAAGAAAACCTCAGTCGCACAAGCTTTATATAAAATCCAAATGAACCATTACGCTGATTTATTTAAACAAAATAAATGTAACTAACTAATGAAAGAAAAGTTTAATTATAGCTAAGTACAAAACAGAAATGCGGAAAGTAAATGCTCTCTTTTAAGGAGCTTATTTTCCTACTCTAAGCATGATATAAAAAGGGTTAAGTGTAATCAGAAATCCAATGTAACCACCTAAGCATTTTATTAACGTAATTTTTTTTTTCCTTATCTTTGGTTACCAGCCAAAGTAAGGATACTTTATTTAGAGAATGCAAACCTGTGTGATGATCCGGAATGGGTGGGTTGGATAAGAAATCATAGGCATGAATGAAGTCATTAAAGTTCTTCCGAAACTGGTATGTGCTTGCGCAGGCTGCTTCTATCCATGACTGGATAGGACTGATATACCAATCGGCAAGATGAGGTAGATCATAACAAACTTATTATCAATCTTTTAGCACTGGATCCACAATATCAAAATAAGCAAGTTATGAATACAGATACAGGTTACCTCAGTGAAACATGGCAATGCTCATCCACACATAATAACATGACACCATCTTGCCTCCAAAGCTTTTCTTTATTTCAACAAAAAGGATGATCAATACAATATTACACAATAGCAAGCCTTTCTTCCCAGCTCTAACTAGCTTGGAAGAGGAAAAAGTTGCTTTATTTATAGCCAGATTGGCCAAGAGGGGCGCATGGCGCACTGAAAGAGAGATTGAAGCTGACAGAGAGTCAAGCCGAGCCTGATCTGATGATGAACTGAGTCTGATCTGATGATGAACTGAGTCTCACTGGATGAACTGAGTCTAACTGGACTAGAACTGCAAATCGGAGGGACACCTCACTCAGTGAACTAAACCAACCAACAAACAACTCCCAGCTTGATCCACATGTGTGGAGGAGAGAGAAAGGAGGGCGCAACCCTAGATTTGCATGAGCTAGTTAAGCTGCTCTTCAGCTCTGATCATGCCTTCAGTCAAGGAATGAGAACTTCCGGTCAATCTGAAGCCGATGAGATTGACTTCAGTCAAATCGGAGCAAAATCCACTGATTTAGGAATTTGGGTTTGCTCCATTATTTAATTAATTTCTAATTAAATTAATTAATATTTGATTTTTTTTTGGATTTTCTGATTTGAGTGATGGAAAAATCACTCAAAACTTAGGAAGAGTGGGTTTACGGGTTTACCGTGTGCTCTCAGTTAGAAAATGAGCACCCCTATGACTGAATCTGACATTTAACCCACTTTTATTACAAGACCAATTTTTCTAATTAGACTATTAAAAAATAGCCTAAGTTTTGTGGAAAAATTAAAATTAAAAAAAAAAAACAAAACCTAGGGGGACTTAGCACATGTTCATATGACTCTACCATAATGCCTAGCATGTTTATACATTGACACACGGACTCTAATAACCTCAATAGGCCTAAATGCCAAGCCGACCACCCCAACTTTGGAGGTATTGAGTGAAAAACTCAGAAATTATCAGTCGTTTATTCAACAACCAATAATAACCAAGGGAAAAACACTCTGGGCTAATCGGATTGATAAATAAAGTCCAAGAGACCGAGTCTTTTACAGACACTATCATGCTAGAACATTTTATTACAACTCCCCCAAGGGGGTATGAACATGTGGTAGATAAAAAAAACACCTCCTAGAAGCAAGTCTGAAGGTCTTCTGAAGTCCGAACAAATCATCTTTGTCCGGTTCACCAGGTTCACTTGATAACACCGACTAAGTACAACTTAGGTGGTAACATCTGGCTCCAATTGCGGGACGTGTGCTCGATCTGGTCATAGGGTAAGGAGAGGATACGAGAACACCAGAATCTCTGGTTTATATACCTTGTAAAAACATCTCAACTGGACAAGAAAACCTCAGTCGCACAAGCTTTATATAAAATCCAAATGAACCATTAAGCTGATTTATTTAAACAAAATAAATGTAACTAACTAATGAAAGAAAAGTTTAATTATAGCTAAGTACAAAACAGAAATGCGGAAAGTAAATGCTCTCTTTTAAGGAGCTTATTTTCTTACTCTAAGCATGATATAAAAAGGGTTAAGTGTAATCAGAAATCCAATGTAACCACCTAAGCATTTTATTAACTTAATTTTTTTTTTCCTTATCTTTGGTTACCAGCCAAAGTAAGGATACTTTATTTAGAGAATGCAAACCTGTGTGATGATCCGGAATGGGTGGGTTGGATAAGAAATCATAGGCATGAATGAAGTCATTAAAGTTCTTCCGAAACTGGTATGTGCTTGCGCAGGCTGCTTCTATCCATGACTGGATAGGACTGATATACCAATCGGCAAGATGAGGTAGACTGACTACATCATCATACTGATCATCGAGGCTTATCAAATGATAACTCGTTGCATACGCCCCAAGTAGCTCCAAATCATAAGGAACCTCTATATGTGAAGAAGATGGATGACACTGATATTCCATTGACTGCATCACATCTGACTTTTCACAACACTGCTTCTCAATGTCTTCATTACTGATACCTTTGTGCGGCTCTGCATGATATGACTCTGAATGATCATGTGAAAATTTAGAATGCTCCTCTTCCATACTAAGATTTTCCTAGGTATCTACGCTCCCCTCTATGGACGTATCGTAGATTGGACTTCCACAAAATTTTTAATAGACACTCCCCTTGGTGGGATTCTCAATAAGATTTTCACAAGTTGGATTATCTATGAAATTCCAATAGTCATCACTCCCATCCATGTCATATGTGGGGGACTCTTCATCCATGGCATCATGCTCCTGCCTATCCATGTCTTCCTTATATTCAAAACAATCTTCTTCATAAGATTTGGCTTCAAAAATGTTACAAGGCAATAAACTTTCCAAACCTTCATCAACATGTGGAGAACAAGGTCTAGTGTCATCACACACCATATTGATCTTATCACAAGTTTCTTTACAAGCTTTTGTAATGGTTTCTTCTTGAGGTAAATCTGGAGAAAAACTGTGATTATTATCAATAAAATAATCATGAGAACACTCCAAATTTTCAATAGTTTCTATTATGATATCATGAAGAGGATCTTTAATATTATCTTCAATCAAGGAAACTTTATGGACATATTCAATGGGATCACTTGGGATGTGTTGCTCAATGGGTTCCTCTAGTTTTGCCAAATCTTTATTATTTTTTGTTAAAGTGATATGAGGATGGTTTTCAACCATGTCTCCAAATAAGGGTTCTTCAAGAAACTCTTCAACGTGATTGTCATGGATGTTCCCATCTTCAGAATCTTGCTGTGTATTGAGAGATACCTCATATTCTTTAATAAGCCGCTTAATTTCTTCCTTTCTTAAATAACTACGAGGAAGTTCTTTGATGGGAGTATCATGGATCTCCTATTCACTTAAATGTTCAAGAAGTGATTCCGAGTCTTCAATACTTTGTATCATGGCAAAAGGTCCATCATATGTTTCCATGTGATACTCTATCCCAGATAGGGTAAAGATCTTTTCAAGGAACTTTTTCAAACCATTCATACTACCCCTACCATCATGCCTCTGCTGTAAAAACATCCAAAGGAAGCTTGGAAATGAGGTTATTTATTTATTAGGAAGGCCCTAATAGAACCAACAAAAGGCCTCACCTTGAAAAGTACTAGCAAACATTTCCATCATATTGTCTTCATAAAGCACATTGGAGTCGGCCATCAACTGAAGGAAAGATTTGACATGCCAGATGGCCGAATCACCATAATTTCCATGAAATACTGAAAGCCATTTATATACATCCCCCACACCATGACCAAAGTTAGGAAAACCCGGGATGTTTGAGAAATTGATAGGTTGAAAAAGTCCGGCTATCTGGGCACCACACTGCTCCCTTAATTCATCCATATCAAAAATTAATAGTATGCATTTGATATAACCATTAAACCTTGTACTAAAAAGGTGGAGCTGTTAAGTGATGAGCTTTAAAGGTTTTAATATGTCGCATGGGCTCATCTACACACAACAAAACTTCACAAGTTTATGAGATAACAGGGTTTTATCCCTTCAATAGAGTCGCCATGTGAAAAGCTAAGCATTTATAATATTTCACAAAAAATATTTTTTGCTTTTCTTTGTCAAAATAAAAACTGAAAAAAGTTAGTGGAGTCACTAGATGAAAATTAAAGATCTACTCTAAGCATTCATCAAACAAAGCAAAAACAAAAAGGAAGAAAACAAAAGTCGTACTCCAGGAATAAAAAGATTTATCCCCGGCAATGGCGCCAAAAGATGTTGCCTCTTTTCACACATCTGGGGGGGAACGTTGCAGAAATATTCAGGCCACTCGGTGTGTCCTTGGGGGCAAGTCTCGAGTCAAGGCTGTCACCTTGTTCTTGACTCCTCCGTTTAGGCAAACTCCTAACAAAGCCAAGGGGGGTAGATCCTACGAGTTACTAAGGCTGGTTACTTAGATGATGATGAGTAAGTTTTTTAGGAGTTTTGACAAATGAATTCGACACAAGATATTAGGGGGGGTAGACCCTACGAGTTACTAAGGCTGGTTACTTAGATGATGATGAGTAAGTTTTTTAGGAGTTTTGACAAATGAATTCGACACAAGATATTTGCAATATTTGTTATACCACAACAACATAGAAATCAAAACTTGATAAGTAGTAATGCGGAAACAAATGATAATATCAAATAGATCAGTGCCAATAATGGGGTCCACAAATGAGATTGTTGTTGAAATACAAATGGGTGTTTCAAGTGCTCTTGGTCAAATTTTAAGTTAATGTATGATGAGTTGATAAAATTAGGCTGGGGAACTCTAGATATACCCAGGGGGTACTTGGAGTATGTCCAAAAATAACAACCGCTACGGCTACCTGCAAGGAATGTGTGGGCTGAATGGAGTCTGTGAGACTGTGTTCATAATACACCCGCTAGGGTGTAATAGAGATCGGTGTCTCGAGGTCACTGTCCAGTAGTTCCCACTTCCTTTGGGTATTTTGCCATCGTTTATGGTTTAATTGAGGCGTTGGATCTTCTCCTGAGGTGGTTAATTGGGGAAATTGAATCCTAATTATTCTAGTAAATCGTGTTGCTTTTGATGCAGCTTGACTGATCGGACGAACCACAGTCAAGTGCAGAGCATACACACCGGAGTCTTGTCAATTTTTTAAGGATTTTAAGCTGTGTTCTTTGTTAAAAAAAAAGATCCTCCAAAAATCTCTTTCGGTCCAAGTGGACCTCAATCGGGAAAGCGAAGAAGGGTTAATTTTAGATGATAACAAATAAAAATAAAACAAACATCAAACACAACTCACAGGTTATCTAATTAGTTCTACCATGCATCTCTTTCCCCTTTCTGGTCAATCGGGAAGTCGTGGGGTAAGTAGTATGATTACTTTGAATTTGTGAAAGATATTGAAATGCTTATAATTCAAAGTATACAATGTTGCAATACAAGACAAAACTAGAAAAAAACAAAAAAAATGCAAAAAACGTAAAACGCAGGATCCCCCCTGGGGGGATGGGGAGTGGGCTCGAAAGAGCCTACTCGAAGTAATTCTTTTTATTATTAAGGGTTACAAATATCAACAAATTAATTGAAAAAATGCCGCTTGGTTCTTATACCGAACGAACCCGAGGGCTTACAAAGTACAACAATAATGATTACGGAAGATGGAGAGACCCCTGGGGGGTTTCAAATGGCCAAAAAATTGCTTTTCGGACAGCACCTCCTCCTCTTTTCAGATGGACCTGCTAAAAACCAGCAAGCTTTAATTAGTGTAAAGTGCCCAAAAACACTTTAAAAGTGTCTTTGGACAACCCCCAAAAAACTACCGAAAAAAACGAAGTTAAAGTACTTTTTAAGAAAAGACAAAAATAACTCAAGAGGACAAGTCCTCTTAAGGATCTTGGCTAGCTTTGGGGCAGCCAATGCAATGTGCACTTTAGATGCTGGATTTAACTTTTAATAAAGAAAGACTATTCACTTTAAACAAGCTTTTGATTTGGCTTAAAACTGCTTATAAAAAATGAAAGACTTTTACTGCTAGATCTAGTTTTTAAAGAGAAAGGACTTGAATCTTTTTATTAAATGAAACTAAATCTATGCATGCAGCTCCTATATGTTCAGATCTAGAAAGATATCAGCTTTGAAACAACATATCTAAAATATAAAAGCCAAGTAACCAAGGAAGTGTTGATAGAAAAGGACAAAGAGTGAAGAGGTGGCTTGGTGCCTGAATGATCAACCGTGGAGCTTTCCGGTGGAATTTCGAGGGACTATGCCTTTGCGAAAGTTTGGAGAAAGTGAGGAAGCAAACTAGATCAGCACCTTCTCCAAGCTAGGAACCTGCAACTAATCCAAAGGCTTGCCAAGATGCTTGTGAGATCCGGTTAATACATAAACAGAGATATTAGAATAGCATGCATATAATCTTATAAAACATGTTAAATCTAGATTTCTAGACATGCATAAAAGAAAAAGAGATAGCCAATAAACTTATTAACAAATTCGTTTCCTATCAAGATCATAATAAACTTATTATCAATCTTTTAGCACTGGATCCACAATATCAAAATAAGCAAGTTATGAACACAGATATAGGTTACCTCAGTGAAACATGGCAATGGTCATCCACACATAATAACATGACACCATCTTGCCTCTAAAGCTTTTCTTTATTTCAACAAAAAGGATGATCAATACAATATTACACAATAGCAAGCCTTTCTTCCCAGCTCTAACTAGCTTTGGAAGAGGAAAAAGCTGCTTTATTTATAGCCAGATTGGCCAAGAGGGGCGCATGCCTGACTTAAAGAGAGACTGAAGCTGACAAAGAGTCAAGTCGAGCCTGATATGATGATGAACTGAGTTTGATCTGATGATGAATTGAGTCTAATTGGATGAACTAAGTCTAACTGGAACTTGTGCATGTGTTAGGCAACCTCTCCGGCAAGGGAAGACTATTTTTATCACTTGCCTTGTAGTTGCCTACTTGAGGTGGATCCGGGATGGATGGTGGAGGGGCAAGCAACTAAGGGGTGGAACCACGACTGTCTAGACTCCCAAATGGATGGTTGTCATGTCAATCAAGGCAGCCTTCACTTTAGGTTATCCTAGTCCAGGACAACAATAGGGGAGACCCGGATCTGCTCCCGATAGGAGAGATTGAACCTAGACACCAGAAGAAGATCAGATGGGGCTTCAGGGTACTTAAGGTGCAAGGTGAATGGGAACCCTAGCCCTAGGGTTTAGGTACTAGCAATTGTCTTGGGAAACGTAACTATGATAGGGCGAGCTTGAATAGAGTTGGGACTATCCAGTACCTAGAAATCAGACTCAGTAAAAGGTGTTTGAGCTATTAGTGAATGTTGGTAGATGGCAAAGGCTAAGAGCCTAAGGGCAGCGCTAGCTTGGAAATCAGTGCTTTGTATGCATTGGGTAATGGAGTCAGCAGTAAGACAACGTTTCGGGAAACCCACTTGGGAAACACCTTGATCTATGAAACCAGAAAGCAATTGGTCCAGAAAAAGCCAAGGTACAGGAAACCCAGCTCAGTAGATAGCTAGCGCTAGGGCCTAGGAAGAAAAATCTGAAGCTTTAGGGGGTACCGGAAGGCTGATGGCTTAGTGTTGAGGATGAGAAGAGATCAGGGAGACCTGATCTACAAGCCCAAATCAGGAAAACAACAGGAAAACCATATCTAGAAAAGTCAAAATCTGATGATGGGGCTAGAAGGTTGAAAACTGATTTTTTTAGATCTAGGGAAAACTAGGATGAATTAGCACAGCGTTGAGGGTGTTCTAGGATGCTTGGGACCCGATTTGTCAGCCTATCATGTCAGATTTCAGAAAAACCTACTTCTGGAAAAGGCCAATTTTCAGTGAGGGCGCTAGGGCAGTTTTAGTCTATTTTTCAGATCTCGGTCAAACTGTTGAGCCTCTTGACAACATTGGGGTTGATTTGGACTGCCCAAGACCCGATCTATCCGTCTGTGAAGTCAGAAATCAGAAAAACTCAAAACCCTAGCAGGTCAATTTTTTCAGTGGGGAGTTATGCAATTTTCTGCTGAAAAATCAGATCTAGGTCAAACTGTGAGGAATTTGACCAGCATTTCAGTTGATTTGATGAAGGGGAGGCCCGATCTATGAAACCCAGAAATGGTTTGGCAAAAGATCGGACGGTTCCCTGATTTATTGATTTTTAGGTTTTTTTAGTGTTTTAGGAGTTTTCAGAAAAAGTTAAATTTCAGCAAGGTACAATGGAATAAGATCTGAAAAAAGAAGAACTTACTTGTTGGGTCTTACCTGGAAAAGCTTGTAGAAGTCTGTAACAGTGATGATCTTTGCTATCCCGATCAATTATGGAAGATCCCCGTGATTTCTATGGCATATGCAAACTCCAAGCCACCAAAGCGCCCCCTACCCTGCATGAGCAAATGTTAACCATATCAGATTTGCACATACAAAATAAAAAAACTGAATGCTACAAGAAAGAAAAATGAAGTAATCATAGATCACAATGAAACTAATGAAAACCCCCTGATCCAACACGAAGAGAACCAAGTGAGTTGAGGTCCCTCTACAAAAATGCTCCAGCCAAAACGCCTTCCTGTAGACAAAACAATGATAGCCACGAATAAGATAAATCTCACGAGAATTTCCACAATGCTAGGAAGCTGAAGACAAGCTAATCACCATTTGAGCACATCAGATGCAAAGCAGATCCAGAAAAATTTCCACAGAAAAAGTCTTTCTATTATTCAGATCCAAGAGCCAAAGACGCTTTACAAATGAGAAGCTCTCTCCTTTAAATAGAAATGAGAGAACCTCAATCATGACCAAATCCTAACCACTTTCAAAACGAGTGGCTAAGATTAAAAGATACAATGTTCTAATCAATGGTTGAAATGAGCTCAACATATAATGCATGAATCAATATAATTATAATTTACCAAAGTGGACTTAAACCACCCAAATAAAGGTAACCCACTCAACAAGAAATAAATGAAAGCACATGGTGGGTCCAAGGAGTGTTTGACTAACTCCGTTTGGTTGTCCCCATGGCACAATAAATAATATAACAATTTAAAATTTTGACTTTTGTGCCTCCTTGAGGAAATCGTGGGTTTCCCAAAAAGCTCCAGAAAATATATAAAATTTGCCCAAAAATAGGTGCGGGCCCCATAAAATGCTGAAACTGCTGGAGAAGGTGTGGAAGACATTACTCTCATCATTGTGACTCACCCCATGCCTCTTTGCCTCAGTAGCCTAAATCGATTTCTTCAATAGCCATTTGATCATTTTTTAATCTACCTCGGGAAACGTGATACTGTTAAAACAACCTCCTAGGGTGCCTGCGTTGTCAAATTGAGCCCTCCAAGCTCTCTGGGATGGGGGTACAATGGTACAAACAAGTGGCTGCACCCCCCTATGCCCATACAACGCCCTAGGAGATCCAACTGAAACATCTCTCTGCACAAACAAATCAATCTGTGAAGAAAAACTGCATCAGAAAAGCAGAACAAGCCTGATCACATCTGTAAGTGCCCGAAACTGGAAATAAACCGTCTCATTGGACTCAGAGAGTCCCAATCCATCAAAGGTGTATACTCATACCCCTCATAGGTCTCCGTCTGATCATCAATCATAACCAATAAACAATATAACTATCTGTGAATAATCAAACACCAATAATAACTCATAATAGATCAATCTGCTGCAAGTGTTAAGAGTTTAAACCATTCTCTACAACTCATTCACGTAACAAAATCAACAAGTAGCATTCATTTCATTGGCGGTACATCAACAAATACTTATAAATATCAGGCTTTATTTATTATTACTTAGACTTAGACTTTCAAGACTATACTCACTTCATAGCTGTAGTCAGTTTGCTAGTGAAGGGTGAAAGGTGGAAATGACAAGGCTAAGGAAAAGGATGACCTCCTACTCAACATCATGACACTTTGGACAAGGAAAGGGAGAACTCACT
>LPNX010835972.1:204487-265658 GCA_001517045.1 Pseudotsuga menziesii
CGTAGGCAAGTTTTGTCACCAACTCAGAGCCGAGACACAATGTAAACAGGGAGGCTTGTCCAACAAAGGTTCTAGCGGGGAAAAATGTCCTCCATGCCACAAGTCAAGAAGTCAGTCGGGTTGAAAATTAAACTAGAAGGTAATGGATGGATGAAGACAATGAAATGATGGAGGCAATCACTAGCAAGCCAAAACAATGGTGGGAATGACTATCTCTATTCTCCCCAAGGAGGGTAAAACCAATGAGTATAGATCAAGAACTTCAAAGCCAGAGTAAGGACATCAATACATAGTATAATATACAACCAAGTCCATATAAATATGACCGCCAGATCATAATACCACAAGTCAATATATGTCACAAGAATCAATATAAGAGCAATAATAACCATAACACCATATAAAATACTGAGTCATATCCATGCAATATAATCCATCTGAAACACCATATATCCAATGAGAAAGTACTGATATAACACTGGGCATCCACTACTGCTCTGAAATAACATAAATGGCTATATCGGTCCTCAAATCTGAGTGTCCTGAGACTCAGTCCTGCATGGCAGAGTACAATAGTCCACTAATACAAAAATGATCCATCAGAAATGCTCATCTCAGCATCTCATATGTAAGAGATCTGGCTGAAAAATGTATTGTGTCTGAAAAATAGAATATGGTAGCGTGGCTACTATATATGTGATAACATCTGGCTCTAGCTGGGACAAGTGCTCTGCTGAAAAGAGCGCTTGAGAACCTCAGAATCTCTGGTCCTCACACTCTGCTTCCCGCATCCTCGATCCGTCCATCCAGCTCTGCAACCGCTACTAAAATGTACCTAACTACTTGCAACATGTCCAGAGTTATACCAAACTCACAAACCGGTCGTCAGAACAATATGTGGGTAATATACAAAAATACTGAAAAATAAAAATGCATGAAAGTAGAAAATAAATCTAATCTATAACCATAACTTTCAGTAAAAGTTTGATTTTTCTTGTGCAGGAAAACAAAATTATACTAAGAGCTTCAAAGGTGAGCTTCAGACAACTAAGCAAAACTCTATACTACTGCCGGGAAAGGCTTATTCAGGTCCTACCTGCTCTACTCTACCAGGCAAAGTGGGAGTCATGCAATGGGTGGGAAATAATGCTTTAGCAAGAGCCCGTTTACTGGAAGCTCAAATTCATCCCCGTCCAATGTTTCCAAATAAAGCGATCCCTTTCCAGCTATCTTAGATACTCGATAAGGACCCATCCATATCTTTTCCAATTTTCCATGCTTTCCAGGTTTTTCTTTTACTTTATCCCACAACAGAACTATGTCTCCTATCCCAAACTTTACATCTCGTGCTCTTTGATCAAAAGTTCCTTTTACTCTCTCTTGCTCAATGACCATCTTGTCAAATGCCATCCTTCTCACTTCATCAAGTTCAACTAACTTGTCGATTCTTGCCTGAAAAGCTTCTTGATCTGAGGTACACTGTTGTAACAACTCATATACGGGGATTTGCATATTAATTGGAAGCCTACAATCTTGTCCATAGACCAGCTCAAAAGGGGCTTTTCCTGTGATTCTTTTTACTGTTATTCAATCAGCCCATAGTGGGGCCCCTACCAGCTTACTTATAATTTTTTTTCCATTCTCGGCCCAAGTCGCGGCTTTCGAGCCCAAACCCGCGACCCAATTGCATCTTTTAGGCTAAAACCCGCGACCCAAGTCGTGGCCTTAGCATTGAAAAGCGCGACTTGCCTCCCAGGGCAAAGTCGCGCTTGTTTTGTGCAGTTTGAGCGACCCAGTCGCCTCTATTTGGCTTGTTTGCGCAACCCTGTTGTGACTGTCGACCTGTTAAGTGCGACCTATTCATTTCTAAACCCAGTTGCCTCTGTTTTGCTTGTTTGAGCGACCCAGTCGCGGCTGTCAGTCTGATTAAATGCGACCTGCCTATTTCTAAGTTGATTTCTGTAATTTACATTGTGTATTGCATTTTAAACAGTTGGAAATTAACCCACTTATTTAGCCCTTCCTCCTCTACTCAGTCACCGCACTCTGGGGTCTTCTGAGATACGACGGGGGGTTGAGTAAGTTTAGTAATAGGCAACCACTTTAGTATTGTTCTATTCAATTAAAAACAAGTGACTTTGGAGGCTAGGAGTGGAGACCATTGGGGGTCTCATGGCGTTCATGTCCTCCTTGTTGAGCACCGGGCACTTGGGGTGTGACCTGTGGATCTACGGGTGGACTTGTTTCCACTTTGATGAGAGCCCAATACTCCCTCTTTGATGCGAAGGATACAAAGTTGGGGTAGTCACACTACTGGTTTTTAGCATCATATTTAGTCACCTATTTCTAGACCCTTGTTTGTCTTGCACTTTGTTCTGATTTGCTTTTACCTTTCAAACATGCTTTGCTATAGCCCTTTGCTTGTTTATTGCAGGAAATCCATTATTATGTATCTATTTCACATTTGAAAGTAAAAGTTACAGTTTCATACACAAGTGCGCACATAATCACACCAAATAATCAACCCAACTCGGTTCATGACCCCGAGCGAAACCTTAAAAGTAACCAAATTTACTTAACAACATTTTGGTTGGGACATAACTCTCATCTGCAACAACTGTGGGAAGTACTTGGGATTTGCCCTAAAACTCATTGTGAGGAGTACCACAGGAACCCCAAAGTAGCTGGCCAACGAGATGACCTACCAAGCGAAACGGGCAATGACCCCATCCAGATTGACTAGATACCCACCTGTGAGGAAAAAACCAAAGCACTGTCTTCAGGCAGTCTTGGTGGCTGAGTGACTTATTTTGAGCCAATAGGAAGCCATTTTAAACAGGGGTCCAAATTCATTACATGTTACTACTACAACCATCATTGCTTCACCATGTTTTTCCCATCGACTTAGGGGACACTCCCCTCAGTTTGGTTCCTTAGACCGTCACCGTCGAAACCCTTCTCAACAACCCTCCTCACCTTCAGAAGGCCACACAACCTCTGATTCCGATTCGGACTCCTACCACTCCAAATCGACTTTGGTCATTGCTCTGTTTAGCCCCATGGCTGTCACAAATCCTGATCCCTTCTCCGGAGGGATAGTTGGCGGTGGACCCATGTCCTTGCCTCCCATCAGCACGAGTATCCCCGCCAGTGGTACCACCACCACGACACATGTTGCTATAGGCATGCTACCCACTAGTAGTGGCCCCACAGTAGCTACCACAATCTCCACCATACCACCTTACATGCCTGGGGGCAGTGGCCCTTTCGCGACCATTCCGACCATCCTTGTCATAGGAGGTCAGCCTCACATACCCCCAGCCATGCATGGGAATCATGTTCCCGCAAACTCCAGTGCCATCGTCGGTCCCCCTCGAGCCAACTTCGTGTCTAACCTACCCTTTATGGCTCGTCTCAACTAGCCAAATCTGGCTAGGCTCACGAATGACCCCATCAGTCATTAACCTCACTGGCCTCCAATGCCAACCAAACTTCCTTAAGACATCCCCAAAGTTTGATGGAAAGGCAGGCGAGGACCCCCAAAACCATATCATGTCCTTCCACCTATGGTGTTCCTCAAATAGCATCGTGGATGACTCAGTCAGGCTAAGGCTATTACAGCGCACACTTACGGTCGAAGTCACATTTTGACTCCCATGTTCACCCTCGCACCTTTAGCGAAGGCGACCTGGTCCTCATTTATGACCAAGCCAAGGACAAGTTGGGAAAAGGGAAGTTGGAGTCCATGTGGTACGGTCCTTATGTCATCCACCGCTGCCTGATGGCTGCCTCTTGACAAATCCCCGCAACAGGCTCTACCTCAAGAGGTTCTACGCCCAAGGTCACTTCCATGAGTCACTTGTATTATATTTTTCTGTTTTTGTTTTACACCATTCTTAACACGAGTCTTACATTTTGTTTCCCTGGCTACTCCAAATGGATCCTACCTCGCGTCGCTATATTGGATTTGTTGATGGAGCAAGCAAATGGTCTCCTAATATCGCCTCGGCTGCGTGGGTTGTCTATTCCCTGTCACATGAGTTGATCCATATCAATGGACTGTGTGTTGGCATTGCTACCAACAACCAGGCTGAGTATGATGGTGTCACTGGCCCCCTGGCCTCTGCCTTCTAGTTGGGTATTCGTCACCTTGATGTCTTCTTAGATTCCCAACTGCTTGTCTCCCAGTTGAATAACCGCTACCGAGTACGCGATCCTTGCCTCTTTAGAAATTTCTTGTGCACTAAACAGTTGGTTAGAAATTTTGAGTCCATCACATTCATACATGTTCCTAGAAACCTCAATAGTGTAGCAGACCAAATGGCTAACAATGTTCTAGAGTGGCATATTCATTATCGCATATAGGAAATAAGGAAACTGCATCATGCATTATCATATAAAAACATGCATACATGTGTCATATACATCATCTAGGCATTTTCATCATAAAAGACTCGCACAAAAAACCATAAAAAGGTGCATCCACGTGTATAATATATATATATATATATAATGTCAATGGTGTTCAGTACAAAATGAGAAGCTCCACAAGCTTTCTCAGCCGAGCATACATAATACAAAAATCCTAGTGCACCACCGCACTAGGGGCAGCATCACTGGCTGCTAGTTGGAGATCTGATTTGTTTCATGACTGTTCAAGGGTGATGTCAAGGGTTTCTAGCTGCTATCTGCTTGTTGAGGGTTCCACTGTTGTTAGGAAGGGTGCTGCTGCTGTTGTGAGGTTTCGTCAGCTTACTAGGAGGCCTGTTAGGACTGCCGCTGCTTGATTAAACCCTGCTTAGAGGTGTCGCTACTGTTGAAAGGCTTCTGCTGCCTGTTAGGAGGGTGCCGAGGTTAGGTTGAGGGTAGCGCTGCCTGTTAAGACCCTTTTTGGAGGGGGATGCTGCTTCTCTGCTGCTTGTTGAGGTTTCCGTCCCACTAGTTGCCACTGCTCATTATGAGAATGCCGAGATCTGTTTGAGGCAGCCGCTGCTGTTAGGACCCCTCTTTAGGGTATCGCTGCTAGTCTAAGGGTGCCACTACCTGCTAGTGAGGGTCCGCTGCCTGTTAATACCTTTTGTGAAGGTGCCGCTGCCACTTGTGAGGTGTTTGTCTTCTACTGTGAGGGTTTGAAGGGTGCTGATGCTACTGAAGTCTGCTGTGAGGTTTTGTGACTGATTGAACACCTGTTGATTGTCTTGGTTAAGTCTTGGGGCTGACCTTGAAGCTACTGTACTGTAACTGTCTAATCTTATTCTTCTTCTCTCCATCTCTCTCTCTCTCAGTTATGTGCATACCCTAAGTTAAGGGTCAGCGTTGTTCCAGTTAGTGACTTCCCTCTGAGAGGCAATATCTGATCTGAAAGTTACTTTCTGAATATAAGAAAAGTCCTCACCATCAGATAAGTCATCAGATTTGTTTTTGTTTTTGTTATATTTTATTTATTGTTACTGTCCTATCATTTACTTCAGTAGTATTGTTTACTGTTTATGATTTTCAACAGTACTTTATATTTCTGCATTTAGTTAAGTTTTTGTTTCAGACCCTAACTTTAACACAGTGATCTTTAAGGGAGTGTTAAAGTTGAGAGAGATTAAAATTATGTCTTAAAATTCAACATGAGTTAAATTTGTTTTTAAAACCCTAAAACTACAACAATTTATCTCATTGGTTGGTGTCTTTTCTCCTTAATTGCCAAAAAGTTTAGGGCTATTTAAAAGTGAATTATTGTACTTGTTCCGCTGCTATTTTGTACTTTAATTTACAGCAGTCGTAGGGCAGAAAATTGTGGTGTTAGAAAGAAAGAACCAAATAGAAAGAAGGTGAAATTTCTGAATTGCATTGGAGTGTCATTCTGATGAAATTTCCAACACCTAACCTTTGGAGTTTTGGGGTTGTTTTTTGCTGATACTGTTTGCCGGAGAAGGGTGCACCATTTAGGGCCTTTTGACCCCCTTTTATGCACTGATTTGGAGAATTTTCACACAGTTTTGAATGCCCAGCATTGGGGCTTCCTTGCTGATTTATTTCAAATTAATTTCTGCTAATCTAGAAGATTTTTGGCTGGTTGGAACACCTACGACTGCTGTACTAGTTATCCTTCCAGACCATTCTTCAGGGGCTTTTTTCAGCCTTTTTTCATGGATATTTTGAGCTTTTTTGTGGTTGTTTGTGATGGTATTTTGTGTACCAGTTCTCTTTTCAGCCTTTATTTTGAGTTATCTAAAGCTTTTGGTGGGTACTATTCTCCCAAGGATGCCAAAATTGCCTCTTTAGTAAATGCTGTTTCTTCTAGTGTTACCTAGGGTTTTTCCTAAGGTTTCACCCATCTTCAAGGTGTTCTACATTGCTGATCCATAAGTGTTTGAGAATAATTTTTTGTAGGTTTTTCACATTTCTTGTTTAGGGCTTATAGGGAGTCCATCTATCATATTTTATTTGAGGAATTGCATGGTAGCAACTTTCTTTTGGGTTATTTAGTTTTTCTGTGAGACCATTGGTTAGTGGCATTTACCCAAAGGATTGTGGAACTAGGGTACTTGGATTAGTAGACTGTGCTTCTATTTGCTCCTTTACTTGACCAATCTCCTTTAGTGGAGTCCTTTTTGAGACATCATCTAGAAGCCACCTTTTCTAGGTTGTGAACCATGTTGGTATTGGAACTATGGCATTTTGGAGAGGTTCTATCATTGGATGGCATGCTTTCAAATTTAAGGGGGGAGGTGTGATTTGATGCTCTCTCTTCTTAGCCTCTTGCCCTTCTTTAAGGGGGATGTTGTGCATAGGGTCAACCCTATATTGAGATGGGTATCCGTAAACCTTCTCCCTTCTTTTTCTCGGGTATGGTCGATCATCTATTTGAGTTGGATATCCACACACTAATTCTCTCTTGGGTTCCAACTGCCTTCTCTTCTAGTTATATTTGTGTTGGGTATTCACAAATTCACTCTCATTAGTATTATGTCCATGACCACCCTTTGTGTAGTGCCGAGTACTTATAAACCCACTTTGACCTTGTTTTTAAGCTTCCTTCTGTGTTGCGGTCTTTTAGGTGCATCTATGTTGGGTATTCACTCACCCACATGCCTATTGTATTTGACTTTTCCCAGCTCTGTTCAAGCACTCTTATAGGTATGGAGTTGGCTCTTCATACTCATCGCAATTATGGCTAATCTTATTAGAGTTGGGTATTTCCACTTCTTCTCTTTTATTGGATGTTCCTTCCGACACTTATTATTGGATGGGTAGTGTTATCACGAATCTTGTAGTTGCTTCGTAGGGTAATCCTATCTAGGATGGCAGAGGGAAAGGCAACTAAAGTCACGACCTATGATATTCAAGACTTTTGAAAGAACTCAAATGTCAAGCCAGTCAAGGATACCGACACTTCGAACCTAGTGAAGATACTAAGCCTAGGTGGCGTCCCTATAACCAAGATCCCTAAAAATGAGGAAGGAAAATAGATAGTCCAGGGGAACTTGATTAAATCTCTTAGTAGTTAATTAGAGTTTTGTACAATTACTAAGAGATTACGAGTGTGTGTGAAAAGCCCCAATTTTACCCTAGGGTTTTAAGCATGAAAAATTGGATCTAAGGGTAAATGGTGAAATTAATCCAAATTAGACACTCGGATTGATTGCTAGGTGTAAGATTAGAAAATTGGAGGTGAAACTAGCAATACCCAGTTTGCGGAATTGAAGATACCTAGTTCTCCCAAGGAGGGCATCTTCCAACAGAGGAATGGCCAGTGCGTTAGATGGGAAAATGGAGTCCAATGGTCAAGAAAATTTAAACTAAGGGGTTTTAATTTATTTCCAAGGTGGGTTTTTATGTTTTAAAGCTAACCGCAAACTAGAACCTACTAAACTAATTGATGAGTGTTTTAAATGAGGGTTTCGCCACAGAATATTTTAAACTAATGGAATAGAAATTTAAAACAAGAGATATAGAGTATACCTTACTCGAAAAATCTTGTAGATGCCTTGCAAATGATGATTTTTCTCGTCTTGATCAATTTGAAGCAATTCAAATGAAGCACCAAGTGAAATTGATTTGCTCAAGTGAGGTAGTGCGCCCCTCTTTCCTGCACAGTGAAACTACCGAAGTGAGATTTGCTACGCAAGAAAAATGATTTATGGATGCAAGAAACACAAAGAGCATATCAAAGATCAAAGATGCTATTGAAAAACCCCCTGATTATGAAAACGTTTTCAGGAGAAAGGAGTTGGGAGATCAACAAAAAATCCCCAAAAACGCCCTCCTGCATGCAAAACACTATCTTCCAAAAATATTTGATACCCCAGAAAAATATTTCAAATGCTAAGCAAGATAAACTTTCCAATCATAGACAAGAACATCCCACAAAGAAGATCCAAGAATTTATGCAAAAATCCCTTTATTCAAATATCCAGAGCCAAGAGTACAAAATTTCTCGATGGGATACAATGAGGGGGGTCTCTTCTTTATATAGCTTTCGAGAGACACAAACCCTAACTTACTTTTTCATCCAATGGTTGAGATCGTAGTATTGGTCCTGGGCATGTCTGGAGCAAATATAAGCATTGTTATTTTTTGAGTCATTGCCTTGGGAACTGTGTTTGACTTGGTCAACTGGGTTGACCAGGTCCAAGTACCCAAATAGGAGGTGAGATACTATACCAATATGATCCTATATGCATCCAAGGTAAGAAATGCTCCAATGGTGTATATCAAAACCCAACTTAAATCATGTTATTCATAATCATGGTGACAACAATAATAATATTAAGTTAGATATACCTGTGCCTTTGAAAGATCTTAGAACCTTTTGGAAGTCTCTTGTGCATGCCATGCTTACAAAGTTTAAACAGTGTGCTAGTGCTGGGTGAGGGTGGAAAACAAAGCTAAGGTAAAGGGAGATGACTTATAGTTGACTTTGACCATATGATCTCTCAGAATGATGACAATTACACATGACCACAGTGACATATACATGACAAATGAACAATAGGGGAGGGTGGTGTCTCACAAGTGGATGAGTTGATCTGAAAAGAGCCCATTCAACTCTAACAACATGTCTACAACTCACATCCATGCTAAGAACCAAGCTCCGTGAGGATCTTTACTAGGACCCTTGCGTTGAGTACACAAGAAACTGTAGTGAAGAGATCCTAGGGGACATTGTGAGTTAGTGGTCCCTTGCCCCATCTCACATCAAAACCCGTAGGCTCCGCGAGGAATTAATCATTACATTTCAATAACGACTAGCAGTCTTTAGATTTAGCATTTATTTATCTACTGCTTTTAGGCCTTTCACAATTTCACTTTATAGCCCTTTTTGAGTTGTGTCTAAAGGAACAGTTTGCATTTATTTGAGGTCTTTGCATATCAGCAGATAGAACTTATAGCACAAAATGCATGTAATGGTGGTAGACATATTGCTTCGAGTTTTAGCTGACACTCTTTGAGCAACCAGGGGGAATATCCACAGTCAAGACCAAACATTGGGGGCAACCGACCAGAGAGGTCAAGGCTTCAAAACCCAACTCGCCTAAGTTCAGGAACCAACACCAGCAGGTTCTCCTGGCCGAAAGGATCAAGGCGTCGACAAGTTTTGTTGCACAAATCAGAGCCGAGACACAGAACAACATGGGATCCATCATGCATAGGGGTCAAAGTGGGGAAAGTGATCTTCAATCTCATAGGTCTCAATCAAACCAAAGTCATGGGATGAGAATCAATCATGGATGAATTGGATGGACGGGGAAAAATGACACATGGAACCAACATAGCACTAAGGTTTAACATATGTATATAGCATGGCATGAGCAACAATCTTCAACATTGAGTCCTTTGATCAGTGTTAGCACAAGTTCAAGCATTAGTATATATATAATCATAGGTCACCATGATCATCCTAACAAGACAAGCCTAGGTGTTTAACATACATCACAGAGCAAAAACAAACCAAGGAAACATATACTTGATCTCACCATATATACCTGTCTCCACCTGATAAGCCCCTCTGTAATTGTTTGTACCATATTTGCTCTGCTACTCTGCTCAAATGAACTTGGTCATCATTGAAAGCATCTCAATAGACTAGTGAATCTCAGTCCTGGCAAGGAAACACTGCTGAACAAGCCTCTGAAATGGTTGAGGATGATCCATGCGAAAACCCCATATGAATGAATATCTCAGAAGAATAAAGAGATCAATTTGTATGCTGCATCATGGTAGCCCAGCTGCAATGTATATGTGATAACAGGTAGTTTAGTATTGTATTCTCCCAGATGATGAGCAGTTCGGTGTTAGCCTTCTTCCAACAAATGTTTGGGTCCACATTTATATTGGGTTCGGTAATCACAAACCCACTGTCTCTTTTTCCAGCCACTGCTGACATTACATTGAATTGGGTATGCCCACTCGCTTTTGTACCTTCTCTCTATTGTATTTATTGCTCTTGTTTATTAGATGGATAGATGAGTATCGATTTCCTTGAGATGATGGGCATTTTGGTGGGGACATTTGTTCAAGAGTAGAGTAGTTCTTTGTTTATAATAGTTGGGTCTTCATTCACCCATCCATGTCTGTATTTGAGCTGGATAATCACAAACCCACTCTCTTCTATATTTCAGCTACGACTGTTTCTGTTGAGTTGGGTACACCCATACCTTCATTTGTACTTCATAATCTTTCTCCATGATCCCATGCTCAGATTAAAGGGGGTACTGAAATGATTGTGTGCAATCTTCACTTGTGGTTACTTCTTATCGTTAAGAGCCCTCATTATTGTAATACTAGTTTATGGTTTAACAGCCAACCTAGTCAACACTATTTTATTCTATTCTGGGTGGTTATGGTTGACCTAGTCATTTATGTGGGCCTATAACCACCTCATAGTGGAAGGTGCCCGCCTTATGATTTGTGTATAAATGCACAATTTATCATCATTTGTAACACACATTCTTTCATTTAGTTATTGATTCTTTAGCCTATGGTTACCTACATCTTGTGTTTCTCTTGTTCATGGGTTCATCTTCTCTTCTCTTTATGTGTTTATCGTTTATGCTGATTTAGGGTTTGCTGGTTGGTTCCATTTGATCAGTGGTTTATCTCTTGTGATCTCAACTCTTTGTAATATGGTATTGGATTCTCGTGTTCTTTTGTCTGAAACTACATTAGCAAAACACATCTACAGAATGCCATTGTAGGTTTAAATTCATAGTCAACTGAGTGTATCTTAGAGAAAAAAATTGGCTGATTGTTTCAACTGTACTGAAGGCAGAAATGGCTGTAAGTAGTAAACTGACCTTTTCTCTTTTATTAGAACTCAGAATTGAGCCTCATTTAGTGTATTTGGAAGATGTTGGAAAGGAAAATGAAAAGCAAAGGATTGCAAGGTGACATTTTTGTCCATTATTTACTACTTTCTAGATTGAATATTGATCAATGGATGCCAATTTGCCAGTTACGTCATTTCCAAGCAATCTCTAGAATATTCAATATTTGTATGTAGTTGTCTTTCTTGGGCATCCTCCACGTTTCTTTCTTATAGTTGTATCCTTCTTTGGTAGACTTGAAGATAAGATTCTTGCCTTTTTTTTGGAATCCTTTGATTAACCATGGTTTTTACTTAGTACTTTGCTTTTTTCCTCCTGGTCTTTACCTTGCAATTTATAAGCTTTTGCTATTTTATCTTTGATTTTCTCTTAGGCATCAAAACTTTGTCTGGTCTTTGTAGCATTTTTAAAGATCGATTGTTTATGCTTGAAATTATGAAGACAAGTGACAATGTTGTATGATTAAAATGGATACAAGCCTATTCATGCACTGGGGTTAATGGATGAACAAATCCAATATGTTTATGTAGTGAGAAGTCTTGCCTTTAGGTACATCTTATATGGCCAAAACAAAACCCTCTAAAGATTGTCCTTGCGAGCTATAGTGCCCTTTGTTTAAAGCATGTACCTATATGATGTTGCCTAGACATGATCTCTCCCATATATTTGCATTCCATTGAAATATGGCATAAGCACAAGACTTAGCGTCTGTTGGAGATCCTTGCTAGTAGGCAACGTTCATGCACAATGTAAAATTCCTCCTTCCTTAGCTAGATTTACATTTCCTGGCATGTGGCAACTTGCAAGGATGGGTAATGCAATTATATAGCTGGCTCCTTATATTTAGAAATAGAAAATATCAGGCATGCCACATAGGTAGGCACATATTGTGTAACTAGCTAGGGTCATGATGATTCATCTTTTCTCATAATATCATCAAAATAAATGGATCATCTTAGGTACTTAGGTACTTGTACTGACTATGATGATAGATTCAATGTGCATGCAGAAATAATCAAGGCACATATAATCATTAAAAATACACTTGCATATCACATTATAATATTGCCATTAATTGACATGGACAACAAACATAATATAACATTAGACACAAGTTACAACAGACTTTTAATTGATACTACCAAGTCCAGTAATTATTACCAAAACTATCCATTGGATTGTGTGGTCTAGATGTTGAGATAAGGTGTCGCCACGCTAATGACCTGGGTTCAAACCTCAGTGGGCATAGAGTCCTGGGCTATAAGTTGAGTTTGACAGGTTTCATATGCAACATTAATTCATATTTTCCCACCAAACTCTAGTTATTGTAGTCAAACCAACTTGAAGCATGAAAAAATGCCCAAAATGTGAGGTATAGGTTGTACTGTTTGTTTTGGTGATGTTATACTCAAAAATATGTTCTGCTAAATTATCACTCTAGAAAGAAATAAACTTATACTAATGTATTTTAGTGCCCTTTGTTAGTAAATCATTACACTTGTGGGGGATAGAAAAAGGAAAAATGGTATTTTCATAGTTGAATTTATCGTTGTAGACTAAGTTGGTCCAAGTCAGGGCGTTTCCTTCTAATCTATTACGTCCCAACAAATTAACACTTAAGATTGCAAAAGCACCCACTTAAAATGGGTTGCTGCATTCTGTAAGTTGGCAATTTTGTTACATGTACAACAAATCCTCACATATGATACAAAGATTGAGTTCAAATGACTGTGAAAGAAAAGGAGGATATGGGTATTCATACATTTTTTAAGCAACATGCTTGGCAAGCTTTGACCAAGATACATAGGTTAGTTTATGTTCTTTCCCTAGGACACATCTTGATGTGTTGTGCACTCTATAATAGCTTATTTTTACAATGGCCAATAGCTTTTTGCCATGTTGTGACAACTAGTTCTTGTGGCCATTGAGGGCGATTTTTGACGTTAACTTGTCCTCTTTGATTAGTGTCCAATTTATAATTAATTAGGGTAGACACTATCAATGTTGCTAAAGTTATTGCGGTTGGGTTTTCATAGACAAGTACTTGGCTTGCAACATAACTGTACTTGATTGGAAAAGGTTCAATTTATGCTCCTGGTGGGCTTTAAGTTGTGAACAATTCTGATTATTCATGGAACTATAAATATATCATGGATGATGGCTTAATTTCAACTATAATGTCTCCTTGAGCAACTAAGTTGATATAGGTTTGAAAGTGCTTCTGACATTAAGACTTTACATTTCTTTGGTGTAAGATAGATATTTTCCATAGAATGTCCTATATATTAGCCTAATTTTAATCATTATTCATATATTTTTAACAAGGCAACTCTTTTCAGCTGCTTGTTATGCATTTAATGCCTTGTCTATGTTATTTGATGTTTTATTCTTGTTAATAGGGTCCTGCGATTCACAAATGGAAGATTGGGATTACTGAGGAATCACCATGTTTCATTCAAACTATTCGTGGTCACAATGCACGAATTACTTGTATGAGGTGAGTAATATTGAATAAATTATCCTTTAGTGTTTCCATAACTGCTAAGTTCCCGATGCAAAATTTCCATTGTAGTCTCCTTATGGGAATTTTCTTATATGATGCTTTTTGATCTTAAAGATATTTCTATGAGTTAGCTTTTAACTTCCCACGACTATCTGGATGCAGTATGTATTTCATGGTTTTGAATTAGTTTATAACTTTCAAATAATTTTTTTGATAGAGAGTTGAATTTCATTTTATGTTTACTATATATATTTTTGAAAATATGTCTTATATTAATGTAATGTATAGAAGAAAAATAAAAAGTGGAAGGGTATATACAATTATCATATCCTCTTCCTCAGTGCCACTAGTGCCGAAATAAATTCAGAATAAGCCACAACATCTAATTCCTTAGCATTTTTAACTAGCAGAAAGCCAACCTCTTCCTCAGTGCTACTAGTGCAGAAATAAATTCTGAATAAGCCACAACATCTAATTCCTTAGCATTTTTAACTAGCAGAAAGCCTTTAGCCAGCAGTTGCATACGTACCTCTTCCCTCCAGTTACAACAAAAAGAATGAAGTGAACTGACCTCATTGGCAAAAACAAATTTTCATCTTAGCACCTAGAGAGTGAACAGTGTGGTAACTCTGAGTCAGTTCCAAATCCTTGAGAAGGCCAAGAACATGAGATATTCTCCCACTCTTAGCTCGATGAGCCTTGGATGGTAGTCCTTGGTAGACAACCAATCATGCAAACCATAACTTGTAAGAAAAACAAAGGAACTAAACAATATGAAGCCTGTGAATCCACCCATCCTTAGGAACAAAAGAGTTCCATCGAGCATTAAAAACTGGTGCTAGGACATGCTTTTGGTAAATCAAGGACTAAATCTTTCGAGAATCATACTGCTGGATCTGTTTGACAAACACCCATCCCTAGTTTCTCTATATAGGAGCCCACATATCAATGCTCAATTTGAACAGGTCCTGAGAAGGGATCAACCCAATAATGTCTTTGATAGCGATCTTTTTAGCTGAAAGGAGGCCCTTCTCATAGGCTAATACTCTCTAGCCCTTCAAAGATCAAGCCTCAAAGTCCCAAAGATCTCTCCAAGTGACAAAAACCTTTTCTATACAAGTTCCATGCTTGGAACCTTGAAAGTTCAACAATGCATAGGCTTTGATGTTTTCAAGTCTAATTTCAGTGCCAAGCAAGATCCCATCTTGGCCTATGCTTCTAGTAATTTCACTTAACTAACATGGCAACAAACCTCTAGGCTTCCTAAATGTTTTTGTTGATAAAGGAACCAAAGATCTTGAACAAGTGAATCAATGAAATTGTTAGATTTTCTTAAGATCTGATTAGATTATCTAGGATCTTTATCTAAAAGAATAACAAGTACAACAAAATGCATAAGATATAAAAGATACACAAGACACAAAGATTTTCATCGGGGAAACCATAAAGGAGAAAACCCCGCAAACTTCTTCAGAATAGTAAGATGATCAAAAGCAGTGATAAGAATTTTTCAACACCTATCTTTCTCTCCTCCTTTGACTGTCTCTCTCTCTCTCATGCGCCTTAGAGAGTGTGTAAGGTGTGTATAAATGAGGGAGAGCGCCTCCCTATTTATACCCTTTCAAGTCACTGACCAAATATAAGATTCGAGCCTACATGTCATCTCACATGGGGCCCACTTCTCCTAGAGAGACCACAATTACATATTACATGATGTTACATTGGGGACTATTGCCCCGACTTACAACGGAGGTTGTACCTCAAGGTCTAGAAACAATTTAGACATCCCGTAAAGGGGTAACACACATCTCCAATGGGGGTACAACAACATACAATGATAATATACATCAGTATATCTTTTGAAGTTACAAATACATCAACAGTCCCTCTTAACTAGGAAGTTATTCTCTCTCTACACAGTTATCAACACATTTGGTCAGGTCTTCATTGCATCGTCATCATCTCGGAGTCATAGAGTCTTCATCATAGCTGCTGCCATCATCTTCTTATAATTTGATCATCATCCCATACTATCTGTCATCAGAAGTTTCTACAGTGCTAGCCCTTTTCATGCTGGATGTAGGCCTAGCCTCCATGTAGGTCTTCATCATATTTGCGAGCAAGCCATCAAGTAGGTACTGTTATCACATATATAGTAGCCAGGCTACCATATTCTATTTTTCAGACACAGTACATTTTTCAGCCAGATCTCTTACATATGAGATGCTGAGATGAGCAGTTTTGACGGATCATTATTGTACTAGTGGACTATTGTACTCTCCCATGTCAGGACTGAGTCTCAAGACACTCAGATTTGAGGACCGATGTAGCCATTTAGTCATTATAGAGCAGTTATTGATGCCCAGTTTTATATCAGTGCTTTCTCATTGGATAGATGATGTTTCAGATGGATTATATTGCATGATTATGACTTAGCTTTTTATATTGTGTTATGGTTATCATTTCTCTTATACTCATTTTTGTGACATGTATTAACATGTGGTGTCATGATTTGGTGGTCATAATTATATGGACTTGGATGTATTTTGTATTATGTATTGATGTCCCTACTTAGACTTGGAAGTTCTTGATCTATACTCATTGGTTTTACTCTCCTTAGGGAGAATAGAGGTAGTCATTCCCACCATTGTTTTGGCTTGCTAGTGTTGGCTTCATCATTCACTATCTCCACCCATCCATTACCTTCTAGTTTTGTTTTCAACCCGACTGACTTCTTGACTTATGGCATGGATGACCTTTTCCCCCACTAGAACCTTTGTTGGACAAGCCTCCCTGTTTATATTGTGTCTCGGCTCTGAGTTGGTGACAAAACCTGCCTTTGGTGAGTTGGATTGTATGCCTAAATCATTCCGATCGGTTGTCCCGATGTTTGGCACTGTGCAGAACTCCCCCTGGTCACTTGAGATGTTGTTGGCTAAAATTGAAAGCTCATGTACTACCTGCATTGGAAATATTTTATATGCGCCCATGGAAAATGAAAATGCTAAAACTGTGTTTCTTAACATATGTGAAAAAGGGCAAGAGCAATGAAATGCTAAAATACCCCTTGAAGGGTATAAGAAAAGGTCCAAAAAAGCAATGGTTAAAAATATGCTATATCCAAATATCGCTGACCTTATAAATATGTCCCGGATGAAAGCTGCTGCGATTAGCTATGCTTTTAAGCACTAGTAAAGTCCCAAAGGGTCATATAGGCCAAAAAGGCCATGGAAATAAAATTGATGGTCCTAATGAACTTGGATCTAACTTGATGTAGACATGATGCCTAAGTTGAATAAGCACTCTCTAAACAACTCAACCATTTGTGAGGCACTGCCATTCCTTGTGTTGTTGTTTGTTCGGCATTGGTTATAGTGAGTATTCCCTTTCCATATCTAAAGTGTCATGATGTTAAGTAGGAAGTCATCCTTTGCCTTAGCCTTGTCAATATCATCCTTCACCCTTCACTAGCAAATTGGCTACAACTATGAAATGAGTATAGTCCTGAAAGTCTAGTCTAAGTAATAATAAATAAAGCCTTATATATGTATTGGTTGATGTACCGCTAGTGAAATGACTGCTACTTGTTGTGATTGTTGCTTGAATGAGTTGTAGAGCATGTCTTAGCCTTTTAACACTTGTAGCAGATGGATGATAGTCTGAGTTATTATTGGTGTCTGATCATTTACAGATGGTTATATTGTTTATTGGATATGGTTGACGATCAGATAGAGACCTGTGAGGGGTATGAGTATTCACCTTAGATGGATTTGGACTCTCTGAGTCTAATGAGACAGTTTATTTCCAGTTTCGAGCACTTGCAGATATGATCAGGCTCATTCTGCCTTTCTGATGGAGTTTTTCTTCACAGGTTGATATGTTTGAGCAGGGAGATGTTTCAGTTGGATCTCTCAGGGCGTTGTATGGGCATAGGGGGTGCAGGCACTTGTTTGTACCATAGTACCCCCATCCCAGAGAGCTTGGTGGGCTCAGTTTGACAACATAGGCACCCTAGGAGGCTATTTTGGTAGGTTCACGTTTCTCGAGGAAGATTAAAAAATGATTAAATGGCTATTGAAGAAATCGATTTGGGCTACTGAGGCAATGAAATGACATGGGATGAGTCATGGTGATGAGAGTGATGTCCTCTGCACCTTCTCCAATAGTTGCAGCACTTGATTGGGCCCACACCTATTTTTGGGCATTTTTATATTATTTTCTGGAGCTTTTGGGAGGTTCACGATTTCCTCAAGGAGGCACAAAGTAAAAAAATTAAAATATTATATTATTTTATTGTGCCATGGGGACACCTAGAGGGAGTTAGTCAACACTCCTTGGACCCACCATGTGCTTCATTTATTTCTTGTTGAGTGGGGTACCCTCTTTATGGGTGATTTAGTCCACTTTGGTACTTTATGGTTATATTGATCCATGTATTGTATGTTGAGCTCATCTCAACCATTGATTAGAACATTTTATCTTTTAATCTCAGCCACTCGTTTTTAAAGTGGTTAGGATTCAGTTATGATTGTGGTTCTCTCATTTCTATTTAAAGGAGAGAGCTTCTCATTTGTAAAGGGTCTTTGGCTCTTGGATCTGAATAATAGAAAGATTTTTCTGTGGATATTTTCTGGATCTGCTTTGCATTTGATGTTCTCAAATGGTGATTGGATAGTCTTCTGCTTCCTAGCATTGTGGAAATTCATGTGAGATCTATATTTTTTCTGCTATCATTGTCTTGTCTATAGGAGGGCGTTTTGGTTGGATCGTTTTTTTAGGGGGACTTCAACTCGTTCGGTTATCTTCGTCTTGGATCAGGGGGTTTTCATTAGTGTCATTGTGATATATGATTACTTCTTTTTACTTTCCTATAGCATTTGGTTTCTTTATTTTGTCTTAGCAAATCTGATATTGTTGACGTTTGCTCATGCAGGGTAGCGGGCGCATTGGTGGCTTGGGGCTTACATTTGTCATAGAAATCATGTGGATCTTCCAGAATTGATCGGAATAGCAATGATCATCGCTGTTAAGACTTCTACAAGCATTTCTAGGTACGATCCTATAGGTAATTCTCTTTTCTTTAATAGATCTAAATCCATTGTACCTGTTTTCCTTCCATTTTTCTGAAAATCCTTAAAATACTAAAAAACCCTTAAAAAATACTAAATCTGGGAACCGTCCGATCTTTGGCCAAACCATTGCTGGGTTTCATAGATCGGGCCTCCCCCTCACTGAATCTACTGCAACGCTGGTCAAATTCCTGCTGGTTTGACCTAGATTTGAATTTTAGTTTGAAAACTCTATAGCACCCCCACTGAACATTTGACTTGATAGGGTTTTGACTTTTTCTGATTTCTGACTTCATAGACTGATAGACCGGGTCTCACAAAGTCCAAATCACCCCCAACGCTGTCCAGATTCATGACAGTGTGACATAGATCTGAGTTTTAGAATGAAAACAACCCTAGCACCATCACTGAAAAACTGGACCTTTTCGGAGTTTACTGTTTCCGAAATCTGATAGGCTAGGCTGATAGATCAGGTCCTGAGCACTCCAGAACACCCCTAACGTTGAGCTTGATCCAGCCTGCTTGCCCTAGATCTGAAGAAATCAGTTTTTCACCCCCTTAGCCTCAATCATCAATTTTGACTTTTTCAGGATCTGACTTTTTCCAAATTCCTCTGAACCAAGTGTGTAGATTAGTCCCTCCTGGTCCCATTTCACCTTCAACGCTGAGCTGGTTGTCTGCTGGTGGCCTCAGATCTACAGATCTGTCCCATCCAACCCTAGCGCTAGCATTCCTTGACTGGATTTCTGCCCAAACTAAGCCATCCGGACCAAAAGACTTATCTGGGTCCACATATCAAGGTATACCCTAGGTGGGTTCACCTCAACGCTGGGTGTATACTGACTCCATTGCCCAATGCACGAAAGGCATTGATCTCCCATCCCTACTAGCCCTGAATTGACCTTTTCCCCTTGAAATTTGCTGTTTCTTGATGACTCAGACAAATCACACCTGTTCACCTTCTTCATTGAGTCTGTCAGCCAGGTACAAGATAGTCCCGACTATTTTCCTACCCATCCTGCCTCGGTTACGCTTCCCAAGGCAGAGATCATCTTCTTTAGTTGCTAGTACCAAAACCCTAGATCTAACCATTTCCCCCAAAGGTCATCCAATTACTGCTTTGGATCAAGCAATATACTGCTGAAGTCCTGATCCATCTACTGAATCCTACTGTAGATCTAGAGTTCTTGAACACCTTACACCTTACGTACCTCAAAGTTTGTTTTGATCTGATCTGGTGTCTAGGTCTGATCTCTCCTATCGGGAGCAGATCTGGGTCTCCCCCATTGTTGTCTTGGACTCGGACAACATAAAGCGAAGACTGTCTTGATTGACGTGACAACCATCCATTTGGGAGTCTAGGCAGTCTTGGTTCCACCTCCCTAGTTGCTTGCCCCTCTACCATCCATCTTGGATTCATCATACACAGGCAACTACAAGGTTGGTGATAACAGGTACATCCCAGGACTTATTATATTCCTCTTGCAAAACCCGCAGGATCTCCATGACTGATTATATGCCACTGCAAAACTTGAAGGAGCATCCCAGGACTAATTACATGTCTTGCAACACTTGTGTACCCTACTGTTACCTTATCATCTTCAGATCATCTCGTCGTCACACAGAGCACAACCTAGATACACATAACACAACACTTACATCCACCAGCATGGGAGGACAAACCTACCACCATCCGAGAAAGGTTCAACATTTACATCAATGACCCTGGGAGGACCAACCTACCACCATGTCGGAAAAGCTCTAGCACTTACATCAACGACCATGGGAGGACCTAGCCTGCCACCATGTTGGAAAGGCTCCAGCACTTACATCAACGACCATGGGAGGACCTAGCTTGCCACTATGTCGAAAAGGCTCCAGCACTTACATCAACGACCATGGGAGGACCTAGCCTGCCACCATGTCGAAAAGGCTTATGTGTGTCTGCGTCTTCCGGACTCATCACTTCCCCTTGGAAGGAACCTCGATCTGAAGTACACCAAGCTTCTCTCTAAAGTATTCAAACTTTACTCTGGCCATTTCTAGCATAGAATCACATCATGACTGATTACGTCCAAGGATAACTTGCGAGCTTCGCTAGGACTGATTACATCCGAGGACAACCTACAGGACTGATTATGTCTGAGCAAGCTACGAGCTTCGCCAGATTTTATGCTCAGACAACCTGTCTTACCGGCTATGCTAGAACTTATCACTCCCTCTTTTGAGAGATCTCGATTTGGATCACATACTGGAGCTTCATTGCTCCTCTCTGCATCATACAAAAATGCAAGTCAAATCAATCAAATCAAATAGTAGCTTTCAAAAGAAACATACTACCTCACAAATAGCTGAGCAAGTGGCAACATATTTTTCCTCGGCTGTACTCAGCGACATGCAGGACTGCATCCTGCCAAACTAGTAGCCCATACTGGATCTCAAACTGAAGAAGCAACCCAAGGTGCTCTTCTTCTCAGTGGCGCTACCAATCTGAATCAACATAACCATGTAGGTTAGTCTTCTGATTCGTATCATACTTGAGCCCATACTCAACTGTACCCTTTAGGTACCTCACTGCATGCTTTGCAACCAGGTGAGCATGTCTTGGATCTGTCAGGAACTGACTCAGGTTGTTCACAACAAAGCATATGTCTGGTCTCGTATTCGTTAGGCACATCAATGAACAAATCATCTAACGATACATCGTGGCATCAACCGTCTTTAATGAAGCATCACATAAAAAGCTTCAAGTTTGATGCGATAGGTGTGGTTATCGCCTTGCAGTCCAGTATTCCGAATTTCTTCAGGATCTCCATTGCATACTTTCCTTGACCAAGGAAAATCTCATTCACATTCTTCCACACCTCCATGCCTAAGAAGTAGTGCATTATCCCTAGGTCTTTCATCTTGAACTCTGTAGCAAGTCTCCTTCTTGCATCTTTAAAGAGTTCCTCTTTTCCTTGTCAGGAACAGGTCATTGACATATAACAGGAGCATCACTGGTCTTCCACCTTCAACCTTGAAGTAAAGGTTGGAATCCACTTTACTATTAGTAAAGCCTAGAGCCATCAGTAAGCTGTCCATCCTGCCGTACCATGTCGAACCTGAGGATCTTCTGTAGTCACTCCCTCTGAAGTGGAGCATCATTCTCCCTCTACCTTTCGTACTCTATATATTGAAACATTCTGTAATGGAGTGACAAGTAGCTTCCTCTGCTACTAATATTCTATGTATCCATTTAGGGTCACTGGATACCAAGATCCTCTATCTTGAACTTTGTTGAAAAGTTCTTCTCGCACCCATCTGTGCGCTTCTCATCCTCTATAGGCTTTCATCTTCAATCTTGTAGCAAATGTTAAGATCTTCATCACTCTAGGTGATGTTCAAGCTTCTTATGTAATTGTATGTTCTATCCCATGGGTGCCTTCTGAGCTCGTACAAGGCCTTCTTTAATTTGTACACATGAGTCTGCCTGTCATGTGTCTCAACTCCCAGTGGTTTCTCTACGTATACTTCCTCCTTGACTACATCATTCAAGAATGTTATCTTGATGTCTGTTGATGTATCTCTCATCTCATACCTATACGTATGGATATAATGGAAGTGTACCACATCACTGGTGCAATTGTCTCTTCGTAGTCTGTGCCTTCTTTCTATGAGAATCCTTGTGCTATGAATCTTGCTTTGTATCCCACGATGCTGCCATCTATTGCATGCTAGATCTTGTAGATCCATATGGAAGACACTACGAACTTCCCTTCAGGTCTCGACAACACATCCTAGACATCATTCTTCTTGAACTGGTACTCTTTGATCATAGTCTCCCTCCCTTTCTTCTTGGCTACTTCTTCATAGCTGGAAGGCTCCGCATCAATGATGTTGCTCAACAGTGTCACAAAATTAGAGTGTGTCTGAGGCATCTTGCTTTCTTTGGAAGTCTCGTCATACTATTCTTCATCTTGTATTATTTCTCGTGCCCAAGGTGGTCTTCATCTCTCGAGGTGGATCTACCATTCTCTTTATATTCTTCTGAAGCTCTTTCTTTCGCCATGGTGTCTTTGACCCGGGAAGCTTCAGGTTCCTCTTCTGAACGGTTGTTACTTGTTCTTTGGAATGATCTACAATTCAAGTTCAGTTGCATGATTAGAAACATATCATAATTTCCAAAACATATTAATAGTGACAAATATATGTCACATAGCCATGCGACTTTTTTAGTTAATGCTACAACATTCATCCATATCATGTATATATAAGAAATCTCCCTAGGTCACCTGTTTATGACTGTATTTTGGAGGAGGCTGGAACCCTGATTTGGAGGAACCATATCTCCTGAAGTATAGCGAATCTGAGGCTAAAACTTTTATACAAGGTACAACAAGAATTTCTCTTCGGCCTGTAAAAGTTTCGGCTTTTGAGCCTTCTCCAATATCGCGTTATAGAGAAAGTTCTATAATGACTAAATTTAGTCTTCTAGGGTTTTCAGGTATGAAATCCTAATTTTTATTAGTTGCCATTGTATCTGTATTTCGGCTGCATAGCGAAACTTCTCTAATTTAGAAACTGCTACCACTAATAGATGTGCCCTAGTGAGGCGAGTTAGCCTAGCCCTCCTTGCTTGATGATATGCGGAGATAATACCTTCAATTAGGAAGCCCTAGTTTCCGTAGCTACACAGTGCCTTCTTTCAGAGAGGCTTTGATACCATGTTAGATTTTCTTAAGATCTGATTAGATTATCTAGGATCTTTATCTGAAAGAATAACAAGTACAACAAAATGCATACTTCCATCTAAACATACGTGAATGTAAGGCTAGCCTAATGAAATTGGCTTTGAAGTACAATGAAAATAATATCTTAATACATTCATGAAAAGTAGTGTTTTTCAACATACATGAATGCATAAAGCCTAAATAATAAAAATCCGTGTAATAAAAACATGGACCAAGGCTATGGAAAATCAAAGGCCCAAAAAGGAAATGGTTCCTAAAAGTTATATCCAAGGATTGCTGGCCTTACTTGTATTGAGTTGGATTGTGAGCATTTGTTAAGGTGAATAAGCACCTACGAAGTAACTCACCCATTTGTGAGGCACTGCCATCCCCTTTGTTGTTGCTTGTCTGTCATATGCTAGAGTGAGTATCCCCTTTCCATATCCGAAGTGTCACAATGTCAAGTTGGTAGTCACCCTTTGGCCTAGCCTTGTGAATTTTAGCCTTCACCCTTCACTAGCAAATTGATTACAACTATGAAGTGAGTATGGTCTTGAAAGTCTGGTCCGAGTTATGATTAATAAATGACAGTGTTCCACCAAGTTTCCGGGACGTGGGGGCGTGGGAGCGGGGAAACGCACATTGGGGACGTGTAGAGACACCCCAAAATTTTGCGGTATTTTGGGGGACGAGGGGGCGGGGAGGCGTCAGGGTCCCTAACATAGGGGGTTCGGTCTCTAAAATTATAAAAAAAAAAGAAAAATAATAAAAATATGAACCCCAACATATAAACATATCAATTCTTCATCCCATCACCATTTGCATACTAGCATGCTTATGTTCCCGAAGAGTTTAGTGTAATTTAATGTAATCGTTATAGCCAAGCATATCATATCGATGTTTGTTTCTATTTCGTTTTAAAATGACCATTTAGTGTAAAAGCCTAAAATTTAAGATGAACCAATTCTTTTTTTAAGTAAAAGAATTTAAAAAATCGAGGGCAGTCGGGGTCTGTTGGAGCCCCCCATTTTCAGGAGGGGGCGTGTGGGAGCCCCCCAATCCGAGAAACTCCTAGACCTGCGTTTCCTCAAGTTTCGCAGAAAGGGGGGCGTTGGGAAACGTTTCCCATGGAGCCCCCGAGCCCCCGGGGCGTGGGAAGCGTAGGGGGCGAGCCCTCGACCTTGGGAGGCGCGTCCCCGTGGAACACTGATAAATGAAACCCTATATATTTGGTTGATAGACCGCCAGTGAAGCGATAGCTACTTGTTATAATTGTTACTTAAATGATTTGTAGAACATGTCTTAGCCGTTGAACACTTGCAGCATATGAATGCTAGCCTGAGTTATATTGTTGGTTATATGGCCATTTACAAATTATTATTGTGTCTATTTGGATATTGTAGATGATCATGCAGAGACCTGGAGGGGGTATGAGTATACACCTTAGATGGATTTGGACTCTCCGAGTCCAGTGAGACAACTTGCTTTCAGTTTCGGGCGCTTGCAGAGATGATTAGGCTCAGTTTACCCTTCTGGTGCAGTTTTACTATACTGAATGGCTTGTCTGAGCAGGGAGATATTTTTCTTGGATCTCCTAGGGCGTTGTATGAGGCATGAGGGGTCCAGCCACTTGTTTGTGCCATATTACCCCCCTCCCAGAGAGCTTGGTGGGCTCAGTTGGATAACGCAGGCACCATAGGAGGCAGTTTCTAGCATATCATGTTTCCCGAGGCAAATAAAAAATTATTAAAATGGCTACTGAAAAACTCGATTTGGGCTACTGAGGCAAGGAAATGGCATGGGATGAGTTTTGATGATGAGGGTGATGTCTTCTAGTTCTTCTCCAGCAGTTGCAGCACTTGGATGGGCCCACATCTATTTTTCGGGCATATTTTATTATTTTCTGGAGCTTTTTGGAGGCTCACGATTTCCTCAAGGAGGCACAATTTCACAGTTAAAAAATTATATTATCTTTATTGTGCCATGGGGACACCCAAAGGGAGTTCGTTAACACTCATTGGACCCACCATGTGCTTCATTTTTTTTTGTTGAGTGGGATTCCCCCTCTGAGGGTGATTTAGTCCACTTTTATGTTATATTATTGTATTGATCCATGTATTGTATGTTGAGCTCATCTCAACCATTGATTAAAACATTTGTATCTTTTAATCTTAGCCACCCATTTGAAAAGTGGTTAGGATTTTGGTTCTCTCATTCTTGTTTAAAAGAGAGAGCTTCTCATTTGTAGGGGGTCTTTGGCTCTTGGATCTGGATAATAGAAAAACTTTTTTTGTGAAAATTCTTGGATCTCCTTTGCATCTGGTGTTCTTAGATGGTGATTGGAAAATATTTTGCTTCCTAGCATTTGGGTATTTGTTGTGAGATCTAGATATTTTTCGGGAAACATTGTCTTGTCTACAGGAGGGCTACTTCAACTTGGGCGTTTTTGCAGGGCTTTCTCAACTCGCTTGGCTTGGATGCATTTTGTATCAGGGGGTTTTCATTAGCATCAATGCGATCTATGATTTCATCTTTCTATTTTTCTGTAGCATTTGCTTTTTTCTCATAATGCAACAAATTTGATATGGTTGACGTTTGTTGCGCAAGAGAGAGGGCGCATTGGCTTCTTGGGGCAAAACGTTGGGCATAGAACTCACTCAAATTTTCTCAAATTGATCGGGATAGCAGGGATCATCATCATCAAGGCATCTACAAGGTTTTCCAGGTAAGATCTACAGGTTAGTACTTCTCTTCCAGATCTCAATCCATTGGCACCTGTATTTCCATTTTCATCTTGAAACCCTAAACGTTAAAAAACCAAAAAATATTATGGCTCAATCCGCTTGAGTTCTCGGCAAACCATTTCTGGGTTTTGTAGATCAAGTCATGCCCTAAGTGGGTCTTCCTCAACTCTGAGCTAGAAGTGACTCTGTTGCCCTAGATCTGAAAAACACTGATCTTCAAACCCTAGTGCTACCTTCCATGTTGCCCTCTTTTCTCAAAATTTGATCTTTTCTGGCAAAGCCACTTTTTGGGTTTGTAGATTGGGTCTAAACCTAGGTGGGTCTTCTTCAACGCTGGGCAGAAAATGACTCTATTGCCCTAGATCTGAAAGGCACTTATCTCCAACCATACCACTATCCTCTCTTTTGCGTTTTTTCCTTGCGTTTTGACCTTCTCCTGTTGACTTAGGTGCCTTGACATTGTCATACCTTCCTTCAAGTCTATCCCTTGGTACTAGATAGCCCCTGTTGCCCACCTATTTCAACTAGGTGGCAACCTCATGTACATTGAAGATGTACATTCTGTGTAGTTTGTACCATGGAAAAATCCTAGGGATTTTTCACTCAGCAGGGCAATTTCGCCCCTTTTGTACACGAAATGTCCGCTCCCCTACGTGGGATAATTAATGTAACTTTATATGTCATCATGGGTCATTCCTCTAAGGATGTCACCATGGACTTTATTATCAGGGAAGTCCTCTTCATCAAGTGTTTTTTTCCCCTTCCAGTTAATTTTGTTAATTAACAATTTTACTTGGTTGGGTTTTTCACTCACAAATCCTCCAAAGTGGTGAATTGGCGTTCTGATAATCAAGCCCATGAGGTGGCTAAGGTTTCAAGTTGTTGTCCATGACCATGCTAGCCATATCTTGTAGTCTTGCGGAATTTCGTTAGGATTTTAATTTCTATTTTGATTTTTTTCTTAATTAATTAACTTTACCATTTGGTGGATAATTAATTAAGTTTCGATGTAATAATGTAATTTCTTGAACCTTGGCATTTTGTAATAGGGGCTATGAATGCAAATGAAAAAGCTATGACATCTCCTAAGCCATTGGTTCAAGTCTCATGTCATTCTAGCAAGGGGTTAAGAAGTTAGACCAATTTTGGTTAAGACAAAGTATTTTTTCTCAGGAAATTAATCTAATTTCCAAAGGTGAAAAATTAAATTATTTGATTTTGAAGGAAAAAATCAAATAAGGCCATGGTAATTAAGTTTGGGAGGGGGCTAATCATAGTTAATTTTTATTTAAATAAACCCCCCCATGGTCAAAATAAATTTTTGAAGATTTCCCAAGTGGGGTGCTTCTCTTGTCTTAATAAAAGATAAAAATTAAAAATTAAAAATTAAAAAATTAAAGATAAAAATTAAAAAATTAAAAAATAAAAAATTAAATAAAAATAAAAGATTAAAAGATTTAAAAATAAAAAGATAAAAATAAGAAGTAAAAGATAAAATAAAAGATTAAAAAGATTAAAAAATAAAAAGATAAAAATAAAAAATAAAAGATAAAATAAAGATTAAAAATTAAAAATTAAAAATAATAAAATTAAAAATTGAGTCAAAGGAGGCCCCACTTGAGTCATGGAAACCCTAGATCTAAGGGTTAGGCTTCATTGTGACATGGATCTATCTTTTTTACCATTGATTTGAAAAGGCACCCTTGCTTATGATTGGTGGATGGCTTGTAAAGTCAACAAACCTAGATTTAAGGGTGGAGGAGAGCTAGAGTTTTGATCTATATTTTGGACCCTTGATTTGGGAGTGGGTTTGAGATATTTTCAACTATAAAAGAGAGGCCCCTCCTCTCATTTTATCATCATTTTTTGGAGCAGGGTTATGCTTGCAAAATACTCTCTTCTCCCTCTCTTCTCTATTATTCTCTCTCAAAGCCCTAAGAGACTCTTTTGTATCAAGCTTTGCCCTAGTTGGGCCATAATCAAGGAAATTCTTTGGAGGAACATTGTGCTATTGTTCTACATTCTTCATGGTCCATTGTTGAGGTAACTTGTATCTTGTATTTGGTTTTTGCATATTTGTATTAGTCTAGTTAGCTCTCCACAAAGTATTTTGTGGAGAGATTAGAGAGTAGAAGTATTTTTACCCTCTTTTGTGAATTGTTTAGCAAATTTCTTCAAAGTATTTTGTAGAGATTGTTAAATATTCATCACTAGGCTTACATTTTCTTGCAGATCTAATATTTGTTTACAGGTTTTCTAAGTCAAGGACATCTCTCCAAGGGTTTCATCTTCAAATCTGCATTTTCGTCCATATCTCTTTCTCTCTCCTAAAACTAGGTTTTATTCATTGTATAGTGAATAAAACCCTTGTTTTAGGGCTTTCTTTCATTATAGATTAGTATAGAATTATAAATCTGCTGTTCATATATCATTTAGAGGCCAAAAAATTCATTTTTTGGCCACTAAAACTTCATTTTTTGGCCACTAAAACTTCATTTTTTCCAAAATTTCAAGTTCAGATTTTTCAATAATTTTTCTGGGTTTTATACTAATCTGTGCTAACTTTCTGTTTTAGTGTTTATGCAGTAAATTCCAGCAAGTAAAGTTGCTGGTTTGTTGCAGGTTTATGCACAGAAGAGGGGGTTATGCTACCCAAAATTGCCTAGAAAAGCCCTAGAAAAGTTTTGGTCCAAAAGAGGCCAAAAAACCTCAATTTTTCCTCTCTTTTCTACAAGATTGTAAACCCCAAAAGAGAAGTTCTCTTTGGGGTATTCTCTAAAGCTTTGAAAGCTATTGTAAATCTGTATATGAGTAGTGTAGAGATAGCCTAGAACACTAGTTGCTTAGATTTATTTTTTATGCAAGTTTTATTTCTGTTTACCCACCATCCTCGTTACAGAGATTGTTGTGTGGTTAGGATATTGTTTTAGCTAATTGCATTTTCCTTTCAAGTTTCTGTTCAAAGTAATTAAATCTATTTTTTATTTCTGTCAAAGGAGTAACCATACAACCCACTGATCCGGTGTATCCTCTGTCCCAACTTGTCATCTCCCTTTAGGGACCTCAAGTTGGGTATGAAAAGCAGGAGAGGTGGGGGCTTAGCTTAATTAGAACAACTTCTTTTTCTGCTACAAACCTTCACACTTTGCTTTTTCAGTCCAAGATCAAGTACCAGCATCTCCCATAAGGGATACCGCTTGGTTGATCTTGTTGATAGTATAAAATTAACCTTGCATGATAATCACCAAGATTAAAATTTACCCTTAAAATAAGCCAACAACTTCACTAGCCTCTGTTCCTCTACTTGGTCATCGCCCTTCGGGGTCTTTCGAGATACGACAAAGAGTAGTGAGGTTCTAGTAATAGGCATCCATTACATATTGCTTTTCGCTAACTAAAAACGGTGACCTTGGAAGCCACGGGGGGTGAGAGGCCGTAGGGGGTCTCACGATGAGTATGTCCTCCCTGGTTGGGCCCCAGGGCATTTGGGGGGTGACCTGCGAGCTACGGGTGGGATTTGTTCCCACTTTGTTGAGCACAGCAGCACTTTCTCTTTGGCTTAAGGGGATATGTGGTACGGGAAGTTACACCACTGGTTCGAAAACTAAAACTACAAGAGGAAAAACCTTAATAAAATCTACCTAAAATAAACCAGATACATTGCAAAATCGGTTCTATAACATTTTCACTCCAGCAGCATTTCACTCCAATATTGCACTTGTTTCCTTTCAGTTGTTGTTTCACCTGCAAAGCAAACCTAATAATTTTCTAACTTGTGGATTTTAATCAACTGGTTTACATTTTTCTGCTATTTATCTGAGCATTGTCATCGCCAAGTTTATTCATAATATTACTGCTCAACTGTTTAAAACTGTTCATATTACTCAACTGTGATTATATTATTTTTCATTTATCTTGATAATATTGTTCATAAATCTTTCATAACTGTGTATATTGTTCATAGTTTGTTCTCATCTCATTGTTAGATAACTTAACCTGTGGGATAATTAACCTAGACTGCATCCATTGAAAGTTGCATTCTCTGACTCCATTACTTAGGCACTGGTTATATTAAAAGGATTGACTGTCATTTTAATATTGCATCTTGCATTGGTTTGACTGTCATCTCTCAAAACCTTAGCCTCACACCTTAATAAGATCCCTTTAATTTGTAATTAATTAATAAATCAGGAACTTAGTCTTCCGTAGGGACTTCCCCCCTTGGCTCTGTTGGGATCTTGCCTAAACGGAGGAGTTGTGGACTGTGGTGACAGTGGTCCCCAGCTCTCGCTTGCCCCCAAGGACACACATAGCAGGTTGTGATTTTCCTATTCCTTAAAGTGTGAATTAGGCGGCAACAGCCCTAATCCCGTTCTCACCTGTACTGCATTGATCATGTTTCCCAAGACAGTGGATATCTTTACCTCTTGCTAGTACCTTAACCCCGGATCTAGTATTTACCTCATAGGTCATCCGTGTCCTAACTTGGATCAAATCTCATATCTCCTAAACCCTGATCCAAAGCCTTGGTTTACCTAGTGACGTCATCCATAGATCTAGGGTTTCCATCACCTTACACTTTACGTACCTCAAGTCCATTTGATCTGATCTGGTGTCTAGGTCTGATCTCTCCTGTCGGGAGCAGATTTGGGTCTCCCCCATTGTTGTCTTGAGCTAAGATAACATAAAGTGAAGACTGCCTCGATTGGTGTGACAATTGTCCATTTGGGAGTCGAGGCAATCTTGGTTCCACCTCCTTAGTTGCTTGTCCCTCTACCGTCCATCCTGGATTCATCTCACATAGGCAACTACAAGGTTGGTGATAACAACACCACTATCAACTAATCAGGTGTCATTTCCTGGTGAGACTGATCCTGTTAGAGCAGAGATTAAAACATATTTTTCACTGGAATCTTCATCCTTCTTTGCTTCCTCTTCAACTTCTTGATTGCTATCTTCATCAACACGGGCCTGAAACCTTCTCATCTTTTTGATCCTTTCTGCTTTCATGGGACAGTTGATGGCAATGTGTCCCAACTTGTGGCAAGTGAAAAACTCAAACTTTGAGAAGTCTCTCTTGGGTCTTTTAAGCCCTTGAGTCTTAGGAGGATGGTCATGAGTCCTTTCTGCTTTCATGGGATAGTTGATGGCAATGTGTCCCAACTTGTGGCAAGTGAAACACTCAAACTTTGAGATGTCTCTCTTGGGACTTTTAAACCCTTGAGTCTTAGGAGGATGGTCATGAGTCTTCCTTTTGCCTATGGTGTGGGCAGTTAAGGTTTGATCCTCATTTTCATTTAGCTTTTCTTCTCTGGCTTCTATCCTTTCTTCTTCTTGAACACATTCTTCCCATAACTTTTGGAATGTGGTTAGTTTCCTTCTTGAGCAAATTCTTCTGATAAAGACTTCCTAATCTCTTGGAAGGCCATTTAAGGTTGTCATTACAATCTCTGCTTCTTCAACCATATCATCAATGGCTTCTAGCTGATCCTTGATTTGAGCTACTCTTGTAAAGTAAGATTGCATAGTCTCTGACTTTTGAGCTCTAACACTTTTGAGTTGATTCCTCAGGGTCATTTTCCTATTAATGCTTCTCCCTTCAAATAGACCTGATAAGGCATCAAACATTTCTTTTGGAGTCTCCCTTGAGGATACTTGAGGAATCAAGTTATCTTTGATAGAATCAACTATGATCCTTTTTGCTATGATCATGTCCTTTTTATGCTTGGACTTGGCTTCAGCTTCTTCTGGTTCTTTCACTTCCTCTTTCACAAACTTGTCTAGATCATTCTCTTGGAGGATGAGCATGATCCTATACTTCCATGCTTTGAAGTTTTCAGCCCCTTCAAGCTTTTCATCTAGCTTGGTATTCTTTGTCATCTTTAGAAGACTGAGAACCTCAAATGGAACAAGGAGGAAAGATACTTACTTGAAGAAAGCAACTCCTGACTGACCTCCTTCTGGATGTCCTAGGGTTTGAAGCAAAAACCCTAATTTTGCAGCTGGGATCACAGGTGGAGCTGAGTAGTGGAAAAGATGCGCCTCCCTGAGGCGAGGTAGACTTTATCTTCCTCTTTTTGAGATTGATGATGAAACCTTAGGAAAACTGAAACCCTAGATTGTCCCGAAAGCAGTAACTGGTCCAATATTGAAAATTCTTGGAATTCAGTTCTGTCTCCATAGAAAGATGCGCTCTTCAGAGGCGAGTTGGGAGAGCCCTCTTTTTTGGTTGATCTGTCAAGGGATTTGTTTGGAACAACAAACCCTAACTGTGTAGTGCTTCCTTTCAGGATGGTTCTGATACCATGTTGAATTTTCTTAAATTGCTTAGATGATATCTTAAAACAATTAGTCACAAGTAGATCACTGAAAGAACAAGCAAGAACAAAAACACAAGAACACAAAGATTTTCCTCGGGGAAACCACAAGGGAGAAAACCATGCAAGACTTCCTCAGTATAGAACTCAACCAGTGCAGTGTAAAACCCAGACAACTGCTTCATTCTTCTTTCTAGCGCACTAATCTTTCTCTCTCTTGATAAGAAAACTTGAGTGAGTTAGTACAAATGAAGGGGAGCGCCTCCCTATTTATATTCTTCAGTTGACTTGACCTCTAACCTAGCAGGGCCTACTTCTCTAACTATCTGGGCCCACTTGTCCAATTGGACACCACAAATAACATTTATTATATTGACACTTGGGTGCTATTGACCCGACTTACATTTAGAGGTTTATATTGATTCTTTCAATGACACTAACAAGACCAAACTCATCTCTCGAAGGAGGAATACAAACAGTACATCTGGAATATCTTTCGAAGTTACAATATTTCAACACTTGGCTCCATTAGGAGTGGCAACAGAGGAGTCAGGAGTAGGTGACAGTACCTAACTCGAGACTTGCCCCAAGGACACATCAAGCTACTTGAAGATTTCTGCTGCGTTCCCCTTAGGTGTGTGTAAGGCGGGAACACTCTGGATAATGAAAAGTTTGATTTTCGGCAGCGTTTTCTTCTTCTTTTTCTCAGACCTGTTAAAAACCAACGAGTGATTTATTATAGAATCCCATGAATTTATCAAATAAGAGTACAAAAAACTTATACTCAAGTACTTGAAAAATTGTAAAATTTTCTATGAAAACAAACACTTAAAGTATGAATCTAGATCTAGTTTGAGATCATTAGAGGAAATTTCAACTCAAAATGGGCCTCCTAAAAAGAATTAATAAAATAATAGTTAAAATAATAAAATAATATTTATTAATTTTGGAGGAAGAAAAGAAAAAAACTACTTTTTTGTTTGTATTTTCGACATATCTCCCGTGTTTTTACTCAAATTTCGATCGAGAGAGCTCGTTGGATGTGGAATTAAATTCCGCATTCAACAAGTACCCACTCAGCATACTTTTGACGGACCCCGCTACCCCAAAAACAGGAAATACCTGAAAAAACGGAATGATGCCACTCGACATACTTTTGACGGACCCCGCTACCCCAAAAATAAGAAATACCTGAAAATCGGCATGATGACGTCATCATTCTGTTTTTCCAAGTATTTCTTGTTTTTGGGGTAGCGGGGTCCGTCAAAAGTATGCCGAGTGGGTAGTCGTTGGATGCGGAATTTAATTCCGCATCCAACGCGCTCTCTCGATCGAAATTTGAGTAAAAACACAGGGAGATATGTCGAAAATACAAACAAAAAAAGTAGTTTTTTTATGATACCTATCCCCAAATTTATATTAAAAAAGTGTTTAAGACCTATACGGTATTTCAAATTTAAAGCAATTTCATTGGCTAACACATGATGACATGGAATTTGAATCAAAGTTAAAAGGCCCATTTTGAGTTGAAATTTCCTCTGATGGATACTTCAAAGAACTTCTAGATCTGATATATATGTGCTTAACAAACTCAGATTTAAATATCATACTTTTCAGATCTAAAATTTGTTAAAAAGAACCAGTAACCAAGAAAGATTTGAATTTTAGAGAGAGAAGAGAGAGGTCCTCAAGCCCTGATCTTGAAAGGTACGAAGGAGAGAAACATATGTAGAACAAAACACATTGGATTGCAGCTGATACAATGTAACGAAAAAGAAGGTGGATGCAACTGAGCTCCAAAATCCTTTCACCTAAAGCAACCTGCAAAAACTAGAAAATCCTTCAAAAAAACATGGTTAATCTAGTACATTTCATCATAAAAGACAAGGAGAATATTAGTACAACCGAATACAACCTATTACTCCTGAAATATTCTACAAATAAAAAATAAATGAAAAAATTGACAGCAACAAATGTTCATCCAAAAGGAAGCTAGATCAATACTACCAAACTTGACAGAAAAAAAAGAAGCGTAATTTAGCTGAATATCACCTCATAAATTATCCAATTGCATGATCATGAGACAATGCCACAATGAGCCCCCAAATCCTTCAATCTTTATTAACAAAATATCAACAACATATGTACAATGGGTAGAGGTTCAATACATCCCTCTCAAACGAGGAAGAAAGCCTCGCTTTTATAGCAAAAATGGAGCTCAAACCCCAGGGGGGCGAATTTGCCAATTGTTGGATCTTTTTGAGAAGATTGGGGTTGATCTAGAGTGAACTAGAGATGGTAGGCGACACCTTTCATAAGGTAGGTCACCCTCGCCTCTTTCTGTGACACATACAACACAAGGTGAGCTCTATCATGGATAAATGTGCCCTTCTATGGAGAAATTCGTCCCCTCATGGATTGATTGGATCCATTCCATTGATGACTGAAGTTGCTCCTCTATGCTCATAAATGCCCCAGACAAGATGCTCAACAACCTTGACACCTTAGAGACAAGTCCTAGACAAGCTGTCTTTGATTTAGGAATTGGATTTTCTCCAATTTTCCCATTTATTTGACCCTATGAGTAATTTTGGAGAGAAAATCAAAATTAATAATTTGACTCTCAAAAGTGGGGTTAGGGGTTTAGTGGGGGTTCTGGGTCCAAAACAAGCATCCCCATGACCAAATTGGCTCCCTAGGCCCAATTTTACGACCTTTTGAACTTTTACAATTAAAATACACATTATCGATGATTTTATTAAAAATCTAAAAATTAAAAAAAATCCTATGAAAGACTTAGAGCATGTCCACGAAACTTTGGGACTATGACTAGCATGATATAATACATAGACCCTAGGCTTCAATAAATCTTTTAAGACATAATCACCAATTTCACCATCCTGACTTGCCTATTCTAGATCATCACATAGGTTTGCATTCTCTAAATAATATATTTTTGCTTTGGCTGGTAACCAAAGACAAGGTAAATTTTTTTTTTTATGTTAATAAGATGCTTAGGTGGTTACATTGGATTTCTAATTACACCTAATATTTTTTATATCATGTTTAGAGTAGGAAAATAAGCTCCTTAAGCAAGCATTTATTTTCTCCATTTCCCTTATGTACTTAGGTATAAAAAAACATTTCTTTCATTAGTTAGTAACATTTGTTTTGTTTGAATAAAACAACTTAATGGTTCGTTTGGATTTCATATAAAGCTGGTGCTACTAAGGTTTTCTTGTCAAGTTGAGATGTTTTTACAGGTTATATTAACTAGAGATTTTGGTGTTTTTGTATCCTCTCCTTGCCTTAAGACTAGATCGAGCACACATCCCACAATTGGAGCCAAATGTTACCACTTAAGTTGTACTTGGTGGATTTTTCAAGCGAGTCAGCGAAGTGGAACAAATATACTTGTTCATTCTTCAGAGTTCAAAGGTCCGCCAGGCTTTTTCTAGGAGTCTGTTCAAATTTTTTTGTAACACATGTTCATACCCCCTCAGGAAAATTGTAAAAAATGTGCTAGCATGATCAATTTCTATAAAAGGCTCGGCTTCTCAGACTTGAGCATCAAGCCGACTAGCCCAGAGTATTTTTTCCCTTGGTAATTATTGGTTGTTGAACAAACGACTAATAATTTCTGAGTTTTGCACTCACACCTCCAAAGTTGGGGTAGTCGTCTTGGTGGTTAGGCCTTAGGAGGTTATTAGAGCCTGTGTCGGTTTTTTTCAACATGCTAGGCATTCGAATTGAGTCGTATAGACATGTGCTAGGTCCCCTTACAGTTTCGTCTGATTCTAAGAATATATATATATATATATATATTTTTTTTTTCTCTCTGTTTTTGAAGCCATTTTTTAATGGTTTAATTAAAAAACTTCAAAATGTAATAATTGTTGGGTCCAGAGTCTTTTTTTGGCGTGGGGATGCTTGTTTTCACACTCAGAGCGTCCTCTTTACCTTAGATGGCCACTTTTCCTATGTTTCGAGCGGCTAAAACACCCCGTGGAGCATTATTTCTCTAAAAGTGCATTAAAACAACGTTTTTATGTTAAAAGTGCAACAATTTGGCACAAAAGGACAAAGTTGAAAAAGTCAAAATTCATTTTAAAAAGTGTGGAAATTACATGGCATATGGGTCCTTATGTCATGCGACCCTTTTCAAAGCATAAAGGTTTTTAAAACTTTGGTTTTAAATGTAAGTGGAGAATGATATGTTTTAAAAGAGATGACGTCAACATGAGGGGAGAGCTCTAGCTCCAAACAAAGTTGCAATGGGATGGAGGGTGGACCCCTCATCCACGTTAAGGATTTTAAAAACTTTGGTTTAAATGTGGTAATATCCTATTATTTGATGTTTGAAATCGCATATGTTAAATTGTGACGCCATATTATCCATAAACTCGTACGTGTGGAGGAGGTTTGACGCCAAACCTCATGGATTAGCGAGTTGTTAGTTGTAAGTTGGCATGTGATGACTGGTTGGTAGAGTTTTGTAAGAGAGATGGCACTTGCCTCTTCACTTAAACTTAGTTTGACTCAGATTAACTCAAATCAACTCCCACTCTATCTTCATTGTAGGTAGCATCCCCTCCCTCTCTCATTTGGCTATTTAAGTGGGCTCCCAGTTCATTTTTTCTCATGGTTAGAAGACTGAAAGCTCCGCCCAAGCTATGAAGCTTCGTACTGTAATTATTATTTTTTATTAATAGAAAGACATCGGAGGTCCATGGTGTGTTGCATTAGTGCATGGATGAATATTGTCTCTGGCATATGAGGTAATTGTATTGCTGTTTTTTTCTTTGCTTAATGTGGCGATCTAGCTAGCCTTAAGATTGTTGTTAACATATAGGGTAAATGATTCTAGTTTGATTTCATTTACTATTCTCTGCTTATAAAGATCTAGGAGTAGCAAACTGTACTAGGTTGTACTTATGCTTTCTCAATCTTCATTTGTTGAAATACTAGATTTGATCCCCTTTATGCAAGAATTGTTAGTCATGCAGTTTTCTGAGCTTGATTGGAGTGGATGATCTTGATTGAGTCTACCATTTTCAAGCACTTTTAAAAAAGACATAGTCTCTTCGCTTCCCACTGCTGGCTTCCTTAGATCTGGGCACTCCGCTTGAGCACTTCCTTCTTTTTTCTTTCCTTCACCTTTAAAATTAAACTTTATCTTTGGTTCCGGTTACTTTGTAAATGCTTAAATAAATTAGTTTCTTTTAAAAGATTATTCAAAGGCTGATTTATTTAAGTACATTGCTAGATCCTAATATTAAAGCTTTATTTTGAGTAGATCTAGTATGAGAAAGTTTATTCTTCGCAAAGCATTTTAAGGAAAATTTCTAGCTTGCATAAAATAGTCTTTCTTTAAAATCTAAAGTCAAATCTTGCAATCTGTTGCCGCCTAATACACACTTTATGACACGGGGAAGTCTCCAACCCGCTTTGTGTGTCCTTGGGGGCAAGTTAGAGCTGGGGACCACTGTCACCACAGTCTACCAACTCCTCCGTTTAGGCCAAATCCCAATAGAGCCAAGGGGGGTAGTCCCTACATGAAGGTTTATTAACAATTTAGTTAAAGGGATTTTATTTTATTAAGGTTACAAAATTACAAGATCAGTGCCTAGATTAAATGGAGTCAAAAGATTACAAGTTACAAACTTACAAAAGAATTAAGAATGATTATCTACAGTTTCCTAAGCTAAAGCAAGATCTACGATATTAACAATATGAACAAATGCTAAAGAATGGTTAAACAAATATACATTTATACCGGAAAAGAAACAAGATATACACCGGTTGAACAAGTTATTATGTCAAAGATCAAACAACAAGTTGCTTTCAAGTTACAAGATTAAACAATGTTTTACTCAAGCGTGCCACAATACTTTAAAGATATTATACTTGAAAGTGCAAGGTACTGAAATGAAATTGAGATGCTTGCAAGATGTACTTGTAAAATGAAAGCCTTAAAAAGCAAGGACTTTGAAGCAAATACAGAAACTGAAATGTGGGTAAGATATTTTGCAATGTCTCTTGGTTCGTTTTAATAAATTTTATTAAAGTTGAAGTCTTTGTTTAAGTTTTAGATCCAGTGGTGTGACTACCCCAATCTAGTATTTCTCAAGTCAAAGAGGGAATGCTGGTGCGCTCAAAACAGTGGAAACAAGTCCACCTGTAACTCCCAGGTCAAACCCCAATGCCCCGGTGCTCAACAAGGAGGACGTAGAACGCCTAGAGACCCCCCACGGTCTTCTACTCCAGCTAGCTTCCGAGGTCACTGTTTTTAATCAACCGGAAAAATAGCAAGACGGATGCCTATTAAACTAGAGCCCCTAAGCCTCTCCGCTTTTCATACCCTTACTTGAGTTCCCTAAAGGGAGATAACAAGGGGGCAGAGGATACACGGACATTTAAGGTTGTATATTTTAAGTAAATTGTAGATTTGTTTTTTACAGTAAGCAAAATGAATTACAGAATTAACAAGTTAATAGAGTCAACCTGAGCGTTATCCCTTATGGGAGGTGCCGGTACTTGATCTCTGAACAATTAAGAAATGAAATTGCTTTGCAGGAAAGTAAAAGATTGCAGAAAGTAAAGTGAGCTAATTAAGGTTTCCTGAAGCCCCCAAACCCCTCCGTTTTTCATACCCTTGATCCGAGTTCTCTAAAGGGAGATAACGGAGGGCAGAGGATACACGGACGGATGTTAGGTTGTATATTCTTTCAAATCAGTAAACTAGGTGACATAAAGTAAAGATCTAACTAAATGCTTTGTTTGAAAAATAAATGCTTGAAAGTAAACTAATCTAAACAAAATATACTAATCACACATCAATCTCCCTAAAAGAGAAGGTGGGTAAAAAAAGGGCTAGAAAAATATTAGATGTACTTGAAAATGAAAGCACAACTACTTATTTACTTCCTAGATCTACTTTCTACCTAATTACAATATGATTACAAATTACTTTGAAAGCTTTTAGAGAATACCCACGAGGAGACTCTCCCGAGGCTTACAAATAACTATAAAATAGAGTAAGAAGATAAGAGGTTGAACCCTTTTGAAACTGGTTGCAAGTTGAGGTGTTTTAGATGTGATTTGGGCATAACCTCTCCTTGTAAACTGTAAAACCTGCTAAAAACCAGCAAACAAGTAAAATTTCCCCTTGCTGGAAAATGACAGAAAACTCAAAAGGAAGTTAGAAAATGTTAGTATAAAAATACAGAAATTTTACAGTAAAAATCTGGGTTTTAAAATATCAGAAAATTGAATATTAGAGGGCTGAAAATTGCATTTCCAGCCACCTAAAACACAGTAAAAAATCAGATATGAAATATATCATAAAAATATAACATGGATCTATTAAAGGAAACTAGATTTTGCTACTAAACAATAACAAAACTACTAGTTCCTAAAACAGAAAACAAGATTAGAGATTAGGGCCTTGGAGGGAGAACTTTTCCAAGCTTGGATCCCTGCAAAAAGTTTAGCTAAAGCTGCAAAATTCATACATAGAGATGAGAACACCATAAATCATGCAAAAACCTTTGCAAAATCTTACAATGTTAATCACAAGTGCAAATAGAAAAACTTCTACCTACAAGTCTCTCCACAAAAACCTTTGTGGAGAGCTTCTATGATAAATAATGCAACAATAACCAACCATAAACAGTTACCTCACTCTTCAAGCCACAAAATGGGTGCACCAACAAATGTATCCTCCAAAGATTGATGTATTATAAACCCCAGCAGGGCAACAACATTACAATAGCCAAAGAAAACTTGAGAGAGAAGAATAGAGAAGAGAGGGAGAAGAGAGTATTTTGGCAGCATAACCATGCTCCCTAGAATGATGATAAAATGAGAGGAGGGGCCTCTCTTTTATAGTTGAAAATATCTCAAACCCACTCCCAAATCAAGGGTCCAAAACATAGATCTAAACTCTAGCTCTCCTCCACCCTTAGATTTAGGTTTGTTGACTTTGCAAGCCATCCACCAATCATAAGCAAGGGTGTTTTTTCAAATCAATGGTCAAAAAGATAGATCCATGTCACAATGAAGCTTAACCCTTAGATATAGGGTTTCCATGACTCAAGTGGGGCCCCCTTTTGACTCAAATTTTAATTTTTATTATTTTAACTTTTTATTGTTTTAATTTTTTATCTTTTATTTTTTATTTTTTAATCTTTTAATTTTATTTTCAAGTTTTAATCTTATATTTTATATTTTAATCTTTTTATTTTATATTTTCTATTTAATATTTTATTTTATCTTTTATTTTTAATTTTTAATTTTCAATGTTTATTTTATCTTTTATTTTTTATTTTTATCTTTTTATTTTTTATTTTATTTTTTAATTTTTTAATTTTTGATCTTTAATTTTTTATTTTATTTTTTATTTTTTATTTTTTATTAAGACAAGAGGGACGCCCCACTTAGGAGATCTTCAGACATTTATTTTGACCATGGGGGGTTTATTTAAATGAAATTTTGGCTATGCTTAGCCACCCCCCAAACTTAATTACCATGGCCTTATTTGATTTTTTCCTTCAAAATCAAATAATTTAATTTTTCACCCTAGGAAATTAAATTAATTTCTTGGGAAGAGAAAACCTTGTCTTAACTAAAATTGCTCTAACTTTCTAACCCCTTGTCAGAATGACATGAGACCTGAACCAATGGCTTAGGAGGTGTCATAGCATTTTCATTTGCATTCATAGCCCCTATTACAAAATGCCAAGGTTCAAGAGATTACATTATTACATCAAAACTTAATTAATTAACCACCAAATGGTAAAGTTAATTAATTAGGAAAAAATCAAAATAAAATTAAAATCCTAACAAAATTCTGCAAGACTACAAGATATGGCTAGCATGGTCAAAGACAACAACTTGAAACCTTAGCCACCTCATGGGCTTGATTATTAGAACGCAAATTCACCACTTTGGAGGATTAGTGAGTGAAAAACCCAACCAATTAAAATTGTTAATTAACAAAATTAACTGGAAGGAAAAAAAAACACTCGGTGAAGAGGACTTCTCTAATAATAAAGTCCATGGTGACATCCTTAGAGGAATGACCCATGGTGACATATAAAGTTACATTAATTATCCCACGCAGGGGAGCGGACATTCCGTGTACAAAAGGGGCAGAATTGCCCTGCTGAGTGAAAATCCCCTAGGATTTTTCCATGGTACAAACTGCACAGAATGTACATCTTCAATGTACATGAGGTTGCCACCTAGTTGAAATAGGTGGGAAACACAATCTAAGTGCTTAATGTTATTGGCTGCCCCAAAAAACCAAGCCAATATCCCAAGGAAAGTTTGTTTTCCTTGGTTAAATTTTTGTTTTTTTCATAGTTTAACTTAATACTTTTTTACCAAATTTTTGTGGGTTGTCCAAAGACACTTCTAAAGTGTTTTTGGGCACATTTGAATAACATATGCTTGCTGGTTTTTAGTAGGTCCACCAAAAAGAGAAGGAAACGCTGCCCAAAATTTGATTTTTGGGCCATTCGGAGCCTCCCAAGGGTTCCCCATACTTCCGTGGTTTCCTTTCCGAGATTTTGTAAGCCTTTGGATCTCGGAATACAACGACCAAAGAACATTTTTTATCAAGCATTGTAACCGAGATTAATACAAAATATCTTGAGTAGGCTCTTCAAAGTCCACTCCCCATCCCCAAGGGGGGATCCTCGTCTTTACCATTTTTGTAATTTTCTTGTTTTTAGTTTAATTTCTTTGTGCAAGCTATTATACTTTGATAGATGTTGCAATTTGTTCTATCATTCACATCTATTTGTTAAAGTAATATAAATACTAATCCCATGACTTCCCGAGTTACCCGAAAGGGGAAAGATGCGTGGTAGGACTAATTAGAAAACATTACTTATTTCCTTTTTCTTGTATCGTTCTTTACTTTTCCGCAAATTTACACCCCTTGCTCTCCCGACTAGGGCTTTAGCTTGAAAGAGATTCTTAGCGATTTTAATAAACAACCAAACACAGTACAAAGTTAAAATCCTTAAAAATTATTGAGGCTCTGTTGTCTATGCTCTGCACCGTTGCGGTTTGATCGATCAGTTGGATGCATCAAAAGAAACATGGGTGACTAGTTTAATTAGTTTTCACATCTCAATTAACTTCCCAAGGCGAAAATCCAAACGCCTCGATTTGATCCGTTGTGGGGAAAGTTCACATAGGAAGCGGGTGTTGAATTATTGTAACTTTGAAGTGTATTCACTTATAATCCTCGATGTTCCTATTGAGAGAATCATTTGTATTTCATTATATCCCGATGATCCTATCGGAAGAACTACTAAGAGTCATGAGGAAATTCTCTTTGTTGTAAGTCGGGTCATTAGCACCCTAATTAATATTATAATAAGTTGTTTGTGTCCTCCTAGAGAAGTCGGCCCAGTCAGTTTTAGTGGGACCGACTTGTTGGAGTGAATTGTCAAGTGAACAGAAGAATATAAATAGAAGTGAGGCTCTCCTCATTTCTAGACACACACACTCACTTGTGTAGCGCATAAGAGAGAGAGATAGATGTAGCTGCAAAGAGGAGAAGGATTAGTCTGGGGTTTTATCTTTAATCTTTTGATCATCTATATTGAGGAAGCTTTTGCTGGGTTTTTCCCAGGGTAAATCTGTGTTGATCTTGTGATACTGTTTCTTTTAGTGATTCTGTCTATATGCTTTTGTTATGAAATTGAAATTGAATGCTGATAATCTAGCTTAGCATATGGAATCTTAACATGGTATCAGAGCTAACCTGAATAGGACAACTTTTACAAGGTGAAAAATCCCTCTCTCTCTCCCCGACAAGAAATTAGGGGTTCGGGAAAAATTTTAAGTTTTGAAGAATTGAGTGCATAGAAAGTTACGCCCTTCTAGAGCGCATCTTTTGAGCCCAGGATCGAAGTTTTTAGAGGAGTAGATCTCCCGGAAAGTCAAATCCTAGTTTGACATTGCAATAGAAAAACTGCAGATCCAGTGAACCAGAAAAATGCTAGAAGCTGTAGTGCTGAATCTCGCAAGTTAGATTTGAAAGGTGAAGACTTGAGATCTCCAGAAACCAAGCACACTAGTCAACTCACCTCAGTCAAGCGCATCTCCTGGTAAGATCAGTTTCTTATTTTCCAGATTTTCAATTTTTTGTGATCTCCTGTCAAGATGGCCCCAAGAACCAAGCTTGAGGAAAAGCTAGAAGGCATAGAGAATTACAGAGCATGGAAATACAGAATTGGTCTCATTCTCAAGGAGAATGATCTTGAGTAATATATCAAGGATGAAGTTGCAGAACCTGAAGAAGCTGAAGCTAAGGAGAAGCACATAAATGATCTGATTAGGGCACAAAGGATTATTGCTGACTCCATCAAGGATCACTTGATCTCTCAAGTGTCATCCAAGAAGACTCCGAAAGAAATATATGATGCCCTAGCAAGAATGTACGAAGGAATAAACATCAACAAAAAGATGAATCTAAGAGCTCAGTTGAATAGCACCAAGATGAGTCATGGAGAATCCATCTAGGACTACTTCACACGGGTCTCCCAGTTCAAGGAACAACTAGAAGCCATTAGAGACAAACTTGATGAAGATGAATTGGTTATGACTGCTCTCAATGGTCCTAGTAGACCCTGGGAGTCATTCATGCAGATGATGTGTGCCAGGAAGGAAAGCATGAAATTTGATGTTGTATGGGAAGATTGTATTCAAGAGGAGACTAGAGTGGCAAATAGAGAAGCTCTACTGAAGGAGGATGATTAAGCCCTAGCCACCCATACAAAGAGAAGAAGTCAACCAAACTTCAAGAAGGGAAACCACAGGGAGTCTCAACCTCCCAGAAAGTTCCAGAGAACAAGAGAAAGTCTCTCCAATAAAGACTACTCTAGCTTTCAATGTTTTCATTGTGATAAGATAGGACACATTGCTAGAAATTGTCCTTTGAAGAGACAAGAATACAAGAAGAGGAACTACAACAACAAAAGACATCATGCACATCTAGCTGAAGATGAGGATGAAGAAGAAGAAGAGGAAGGACTACGAAGAAAGCAAGCAAGAGAAGAAGATGCAGAAGAGTATGTACTATTCTCTGCACTCTTTGGGTCTGTAACATCTCGAGAAGACACTTGGCTTATTGATAGTGGTGCTTCAAAGTACATAACGGGAGAAAAGAAAACCCTGTCAAAACTTGAAGAAAAGAACTCTCCTCAGAAATTATCTCTAGGAGATGACTAACAATATCCAATCAAAGGAATCGGTGAAGCAAGCTACAAGCTTGATTCAGGAAATCCCCTGAAGATGAAGGAAGTTTTATATATACTAGGTTTAAAAAAGAATTTACTTTCTATCTCAACTCTAGATAAGAAAAAATTTAGAGTTGCATTCATAGATGGGCAAGTACTCATGTGGCCCAAAAGAAAGTCAATTGAAGATGCAGTTGTCATCGGTGAAGAAGAAGGAAGCCTGTATAAACTCAAGGGATATTAAGAAACAACCCTTGTTCATGAGTCCACTAACCCTAGTGAATTGCGGCATAGAAAGCTTGCCCACATCAATTACAAAGCACTACCTCATGTGAACAAAGTAGTGACGGGATTACCAGACTTGAAGATCAACCATGAAGGCATTTGCAAAGGATGTGCGAAAGGAAAGAATATCAAGAATCCGTTTCTGAAGAGTGAAACAAAAACTAACGGTAAAGGTACGTTGGAATTGATTCATTCAGATGTGTGTGGTCCAATGTCCTCCACATCTTTGAGTGGTTTGGAATATTATATTACATTTATTGATGACTATTCAAGAAAGACATGTATATACTTCTTGAAAGCAAAGAGCGAGGTGTTTGGGAAATTCAAGAAATTCAAAGCCTTGATAGAGAATCTTTCAGACAAGAGAATAAAGACACTCTGATCAGATAATGGCGGAGAGTATACTTCAAAAGAATTTGAAGCCTTTTGCAAAGATGATGGAATCAAGAGGGAACTAACTACTCCCTACAATCCTCAACAAAATGGTGTTGCGGAAAGAAAGAACAGAACCATCATGGAGGCAGTGAAGACAATGATATATGATTAAGATCTTCCAATGCATATATGGGCAAAAGCAGCAAGAACTGTGGTCTATGTATAGAATAGAATATCTCACAGTGCTCTTCGATTCAAGACTCCAGAAGAGATGTTCACAGGAAAGAATCCTGAGGTAAGTCACCTCAAGATATGTGGTTGTCTAGTATATGTTCATATACCGAAAGAGAAAAGAACCAAGTTGGACCCTTCCGGAAAGAAGGGAATATTTGTTGGATACTGTGAAGTGTCCAAGGCATTCAGAATTTACATTCCTGGATTCCATCACATGGAAATCAGTAGAGATGTAACATTCAATGAAGAAGCATCCCTCAAGAGATCCAAAAAATGTCAACATGAAGAAGTGTATGAGGAAGATGCACCTCCCAGAAATGTAGAGGCTACATTCCTCCCTGACAATGAAGCACTTGAAGATCATGATATGACAGAACCACAAGAACCCCCTACGATGGAAATATCACGGAAGAGAAAGCCTGCTTGGGCAAGAGAAATTATACAAGAAGCAAAAAGATATGGAGCTTCTGAAGGCTTCACGAGGATAAGCAAGAAGCCCAAGACATTTTCCAACTATGTAGCTCTAATGTGTGATCTCGTAGATCAAGAACCAACAAACTATGAAGAAGCTGTACAGAAGAAAGAGTGGGTAGAAGCAATGACGGAAGAGTACCAGTCAATAATGAAGAATGATGTTTGGGATATAGTTCCCAAACCAAAAGGCAAGAGTGTAGTATCCTCCAAATGGATCTACAAGATAAAACATGCAGCTGACGGAAGTATTGAGAAGTGCAAGGCAAGATTTGTGGCCAGAGGTTTCTCTCAGAAAGAGGGAATTGATTATGAAGAAACATTTGCATCGGTAGCACGGTATACTTCGATTAGAGCTATCATGGAATTTGCATCCATGATGAAGTGGGACTTACACCAGATGGATGTGAAGAAATCCTTCTTGAATGGTGTGATTGAAGAAAAAGTATACATAGAACAACCACAAGGATTTGAAGTTGAAGACAGACGAACTCACATATGCAAGTTGAAGAAGGCCTTGTATGGTCTTAAGCAAGCCCCTAGAGCTTGGTATGGAAGGATAGATAGTTTCCTGACGAGCTTAGACTTTACGAAGAGTAAAGCCAATCCTAACCTTTACTACAAGGTTATAGAAGATGAACCTATCATACTATTACTGTATGTGGATGATCTATTTTTGAGAGGGAATAAGAAACAGATTGTGGAATGCAAGAAGAAGCTCGTTGAAGAATTTGAGATGAAAGACCTTGGGTTAATGCATTATTTCCTGGGTCTGGAGGTATGGCAGAACTCAAAAGGAATCTTTCTCAACCAGGGAAAGTATGCAGTGGACATATTGAAAAGATTTGATATGTTGGAATGTAAATCCATGGCCACACCCATGGATACTAACCTGAAGTTGCTGGCTGATGAATCATCATAATTGGTGGGTGTGACTCAATACAGACAGATTATTGGGTCGCTGATGTATCTGACAAATACCAGACCAAACATTTGTTTTGCTGTGAACACCTTGAGTCAGTATCTAGTTCAACCTAGACGTGTTCACTTAGTAGCTGCAAAGCATGTGATGAGATATCTAAAAGGGACTATAGACTTTGGTCTATACTATGAAGGGAACCATGATTACAGATTGTATGGCTATACAGATGCAGATTGGGCTGAAAGTGTCTCAGACAGAAGAAGTACATTAGGTGGATGTTATAGTCTGGAGTTTGCTATGATTTCATGGTTTAGCAGGAAACAGTCCAGTGTTGCTCTTAGCACGGCTGAAGCAGAATATATAGCAACTTGCTCTGCTAGTTGTGAAGCCATATGGCTTCGGAAGTTGATGTCAGGTTTATTCAACTTGGAGTTGGATACTACCGTGATTCTATGTGATAACCAAAGTTGTATAAAGATGACGGAGAACCCAGTGTTCCACGATAGGTCGAAGCACATAGAAATCCGGTATTTCTACATTCGAGATATGATGCAGAAGGGAGCCATAAAGCTCCAGTATGTGAGTGTACCGATGATCAAGTTGCTGATGTGCTGACGAAGCCTCTGTCTCGAGTAAAGTTCGAATACTTTCGAGACAAGCTTGGTGTTGTTTGGAAAGACCTTCCTTGAAAGGGGGAGCAGTGATGTTGCATTGGGAGTGTATCATCCCTGGACATCTGTCCTAAAGTGATTCATAGACTTATGTCTCCGAGAAAGAAGAAGGATTGTATCATCCCTGAACATTCATTCTAAAGTGATTCAGTAACTTCTGTCCTCAAGAATGTAGTGGGATTGCATCATCCATGAACTTTTGTTCAAAATGTATCCGGAGGCTTCAGTCCCCGTGAATGTTGTAGGATTGCATCATCCCTGGACTTTTCTTCAGAATGTATTTGGAGGCTTCGGTCCCCGTGAATGTGGTGGGATTGCATCATCCCTGAAATTTTGTTCCGAATGTATCCGGAGGCTTCGGTCCCCGTGAATGTGGTGGGATTGCATCATCCCTGAACTTTTGTTCAAAATGTATCCGGAGGCTTCGGTCCCCGTGAATGTGGTAGGATTGCATCATCCTTGGACTTAGTCCTAAAGTGATAGGGAGTGATTATCCCGTAATTGTATCCGGTGGCTTCGGTTGTCGAGAATGTGGTAGGATTGTATCATCCCTGGACTTAAGTCCAAAAGTGATCCGAAGAATTTTATTTTCGTATTGTGGATTGCGGGTTGTTGATGATGATGATGATGTTATTGATCGAAAGATCAGAGTATGATGATGATGATGATGATGTTGCTCAAAGTATTGATGATGACGATGGTGATATTGCTGATCGAAAGATCAGAGTGTGATGATGATGTTGCTCAGAGAATTGTTGCTGATGATGATGATGATCGAAAGGTCAAAGTACTATTGATGATGCTGCTGCTGAAGACTAAAATGCTGCTGATGATGTTGTTGATCAAAGTGTTGCTGCTGCTGAAATTGAAGATGAATACTATATGTCAAAGATGTTGAAAAAGCTTCCTATGATTTATAGATGTATCACCCTGATGATGTTGAAGATGATCTCTCTCCTTCTCCTGCTGTTGATGTTGATGTTGTTGTAGAATACCCTTCTTGTTAAGGGGGAGTGTTGAATTATTGTAACTTTGAAGCGTATTCACTTATTATCCCCGATGTTCCTATCGGGAGAATCATTTGTATTTCATTATATCCTGATGGTCCTATCGAGAGAACTCCTAAGAGTCATGAGGAAATTCCCTCCGTTGTAAGTCGAGTCATTAGCACCCTAATTAATATTATATTAAGTTGTTTGTGTCCTCCTAGAGAAGTCGGCCCAGTCAGTTTTAGTGGGGCCGACTTGTTGGAGTGAATTGTCAAGTGAACAGAAGAATATAAATAGAAGTGAGGCTCTCCTCATTTCTACACAGACACACTCACTTGTGTAGCGCATAAGAGAGATAGATAGCTGTAGCTGCAAAGAGGAGAAGGATCAGTCTAGGGTTTTATCTTTTATCTTTTGATCATCTATATTGAGGAAGCTTTTGCTGGGTTTTTCCCATTAGGGTTTTCCCAGGGTAAATCTGTGTTGATCTTGTGATGCTGTTTCTTTCAGTGATCCTATCTATATGCTTTTGTTATGAAATTGAAATTGAATGCTGATAATCTAGCTTAGCATATGGAATCTTAACAGCAGGAACAACTGGGTAGTGACCTTGAGACACCGTCAGGCTACACTCTTGTTGGTGTAGTGTTGGACACGTTTCGGAGACTCCGACCTAGCCCACATATTCCTCGTGTGGAACCACACTGAATAAGGGTTTTGGACATACTCCTCGTACTTTCGGGTATATTTGGAGTTCCCTTCCCCCTAATCTACTTCACTCATCTACCACAATAAACTAAAATCGACCAAGAACAATTGCAATACATTCAGCGCTCCAACAACACTCCATTTCAGACTCCATTTTTAGCACTGGTCTACATCATACAATCATTTTGCTTATAGTGAATCTTATGTGGATGGATTAATTCGTATTTCATGCTGTTGTCTTAATCACTATTGCAATCTCTTGCGTCACTTTCAAAAAAACTCCTAAACAATTTACTCAATCATAAACTACCATCTAAATCTTAATCAGCCTTAGTTACTCATAGGGTCTACCCCCCTTGGCTTCGATTAGGAGTTGGCCTTAACAGAGGAGTCAAGAACAACGTGATAGCCTTGACTTGAGACTTGCTCCCAAGGACGTACTGAGTGGCTTGAATATTTCAGCCACGTTTCCCCTTAGGTGCGTGAAGGGCAACAACATTTATGGCATCATTGCTGAGGATAAATCTTTCTATTCCCGGGTTACGACTTTTGTTTCCTTTCTTTTTTGTTTTTTCTTTGTTTGATGAATGATTAGAACAGATTTTTGATTCTTTGTCTGGCGACTCCACTAACCTTTTTTCCTTTATACAAAGAAAAGCAAAAAAGAGAAATTTTTGTGAAAGATTTATGGTGCATATTTTTCTTTTCACATGGCGACTCCATTGAAGGGATAAATCCCTTGTATCTCATAAATTTGTTGAGATTGATTGTGTGTAGATGAACTCATACAACAATTTTTTTTTTGACAACTCTTCCAGTTCAGTACAAGATTCATTCCATGGTTATTCCATATATATTAAGCTAATTATGGATGATAAAAAGTTAAATGCTCAGATTGCCAAGAATTTTTATCCCATTGATTTCTCAAACATCCCAGGTTTCCCCAACTTATATCGTGACCAAAATGATATATATGATTATTTTCGGATCTTTTATGGCCACGGTGATTCAACTATCCATCATGTCATAAATTTTATAGGGTTGTTGGTTGAATTCAATATTGTTCATGAGGACAATATGATGCAGATTTTTGGAAGCACCTTGGCAAAAAATGCTTATTGTTGATTTTCTAAGGATCTTCCAAATAAACACATTACCTCCCTTTCAAGCTTCCTCAAGATGTTTCTGAAGTAGTGATGTAGAAAAGGGAGTTGCATGGTAGCAATGGAAAGGAACTTTAAAAATTCTTTTTCAAATATGTTACCCGAAATAGAATATCATGAGGAAATCCAGGAGCCATCCCGTCTCAGCGTGGTAGATCACATTGAGTGTTTTGAGTTTCCTTTTAAAAATCTCAATAAAGATTTAAAAATCTCAATAAAGAGGAGTTCAAACATCTTTTAGAGCATGGTGGCACTATCCCTAGAACACAACTTGACGCTAAGAACGAGATTCATAAGAATCCCTTGATTGAATATATTATTGAGAATCCACCTCATGATGCCATTGAATATTTGAAGTGTGCTCAGGTTTATGTCAATGATGATGATAATACTTATACTCTAGAGCTACCTCACGAAGAAACCATCACAAAAGATTATGAAGAAATTCATAATATCTATAATGTGTATGATGACACTCGTCTATGTTCACCACTTAGGGATGAAGTTTTGGAAAGTTTTACTTTTTGTAATATCTTTTAAACCAAAAACTCGAAGGATGATTATTATGAATGGGAGGAAGGTAGTTATATCCTGGGATGCGATACCAACGAGGAAGACTCTCTCATATCTAACATAGATGGAGGTGATGACTATTGTAATTTTATAGATAATCCAACTTGTGAAAATGTTATTGAGAATTCCATCAATGATATGTCCAGCGAGGGGAGTGTCTATTCAGAAATTTGTGGAAGTCCAATCTACAATACATTCATAGAGGGGAGCGCGGATCTGGAGACCTGGGAAAATCCTAGTATGGAAGAGGAGCATTCAAAACTTTTATATGATTATTCAGAGTCATGGAGAAACAATGTAGTGAAGAGTCATATATAATGCATTCAATGGAATATCAGTCTCAGCCGTCATCTTCATATATAGAGGTTCCTTATGATTTGTAGCAGCTTGGGGATTATACAACGAGTTATCATTCGATAAGCCACGATGATCAGTATGATGGTGCAATCAATCTGCCTCATCATGTCGATTTGTATATCATCCCTATCCAATTATGGAAAGCAGTAGCCTGCGCGAGCACCTACCAGTTTGGGAAGAAGTTTGATGACATTATTCATGATTTCCCACCCATCTCACCTATTCTGGATCGTCACGCAGGTTTGCATTCTCTAAATAATATATTCTTGCTTTGGCTGGTAACCAAAGACGAGGTAGCACCGAAAATTAGATATGGTGGCAGCCCATTTGGGTCTCCCTTTCTACCCGACCAACAATCAGTAGATGGAGCCTGCTAGACCTCGTGAACGGGCGACTTGTTGTGAAAAGGATCACGGTGCAGGACCGGTTGGCACTTTTGGTGATCCAGGCAAGCAAAGCAAGTCGTCTGGTGCGACCCCTGTAGCGGGTTCCATCTGGGGTAACCTTGCTCCCAAGCAGGTCTGATCTCTGGTCATGGTTGTGATATGTTTTTCTTTTCCTGTTTAGAGCGTTTGGTGGCTTGTGGACTCACGTCCCAGCCGGTCCTTTTTTGTAATCGGGGGGTTCTCGTAAGTAACGGCCTTATGCTGATCTTTTTTGGGGTTTTTCTGGGTTTCTACCCTGTCCATACGGTAGGAAGTTCCTGACAGGAGTCGAAGCTTGTTGAAATGCTCTGTCAGTGGATCTGTCTTAGAGTTCTCTTGGCTGTGTAATTAAATCTTTCTGATGTAATACAAAGTTTTTATTTACAAAAAAAAAAAAACCAAAGACGAGGTAATTTTTTTTTTATGTTAATAAGATGCTTAGGTGGTTACATTGGATTTCTAATTACACCTAACATTTTTATATAATGTTTAGAGTAGGAAAATAAGCTCCTTAAAGCGAACATTTACTTTCTGCATTTTCGTTATGTACTTAGGTATAATAAAACTTTTCTTTCATTAGTTAGCAACATTTGTTTTGTTTGAATAAAGCAACTTAATGGTTTGTTTGGATTTCATATAAACTTGGTGCTACTAAGGTTTTCTTGTCAAGTTGAGATGTTTTTACGGGTTATATAAACCAAAGATTTTGGTGTTCTTGTATCCTCTCCTTGCCTTAACATCTCTAGTAATGCACTCCTCGTGGACCAATGATTCTAACTTTGTTGCTCCCTCTTGAAAAATTGTATTATGAAGATCTTCCTTTAGAAACTCCTTGACCTCAACCTGAAGCTTAGCAACTTTCAAGTCTCTCCTCTCCTTTTGGGCCATTAATTTGCCCCAACCTCTCATAAACTTTATAGATTTATACATAGAAACATTCCACCAAATAACCCACCCCTTAATCCCTTGAAAAGGAGGGGAGAGGTTCCATGCACTGTGAATCAATTCTGTGAAATCTAGAGATTCAAGCTGACAGAGATTAAACTTGAACAAGAATGAAGTAGCATAATCATCTACATTTCACCTTGAACCTTATTGCAAGCTTTAACAATCCTATCCTAGGGAGGGCTCCCTTGAGTTGGAGAAGAGGCAACCTAAACAATAGAAGAGGGTTTGGTATGGTGACATTGGCCTCACTCTTAGTTATGCCAAGACCATACCTAGAGATTTAGGAATTTATCTTAAAGGGTGTGAGTTTGGGTGATAACAAGTCCGAATGACATGAAGGAGTCCAATGAGGGGGGAGACTTCAATAAGTACAAAAATCTTATGGGTAAGGAAACAGTCGACAAGGACATAGACAAGATGGATGATTTGGAAAAATAGAGCAAGAAAGAAGACGCACAATCTAGTAGTTGAACTTTTTTGGAAGGGTAGTCGGGAGGATACCAAGTTTCTAGGGGTTGGATAAGTGATGTACTAGTTTTGGGTGAAATAAGCATAAAATATGGCACTTTCCTAGTGATCAAGTGACTTGGTTAAGCACCACTCTTGTATATTAAGAATAGATAGGATTAGAGCTAGGGGTGATCATTCATATATTTTTGACATCTATATTTGGCTAGTGATATCGATAGAATATAATATTCTTGGATCTATGACTGAAATAACTAAATCTTTTCAAAGTGAGTTTTTTCCTCCCATTGGAGGTTTTCTCCACTATAAACTTTGTGTATGTTTATGGCATATTTATTGTTAATATTATAATTTTTAATTAATAACATAACATATGTAATAATGGAGTACTAAGATCTTCTTTAATCATACCTAGTTTTCATGTTCATGTGTTATGATATTTTAGATTTGAAGTCGTGTTTTTTCTGTTGTGATATTGTTCTATTGAATCTTGATATGTTTTGGTAACTACTTTTTTTATATGATTTAATATTATATGTTTTGGTCATTGTGAGATTAGATCTTGGGATGGGTGACTTTCTAGGGAAGTCTTGGTTACTAGGTGCAAAGTCCTGGAGATGATGATTGATGCTATGCGATTTATCTTTACTGGTTTCAATCCCACTTATTCAACCTTGTAAGCATCACTTGATGTAATGAGTTCTAAGTTGACTATTCAAGCTCATGAGAAAATGGTAATTACTGAATAATGCTCATGTGATATAGGACATATTTGAATGATTTAAATTATTGTATGCAGTTAATTTTGAAAAATGATATATCATAGATTAGCTATGTTGCACTGGTCTTTGGGACGAGGGGATGGGTGTGACGTAGAACAAGTTTTTGGGACGGCTAGAGCACAACCCCATTTTTTTAGGGGACGACAGGTTGGGGACGACAATTATATATATAATTAAAAACTTAAAAGTAAAGACATTGAGATAAAATCAGAACATGTTTTCAATTACAAATTACAAATCCATAAACCATATTCATAAATTTGTAATGCATGCATCTCAGCAATGCTGCATGTTTGAATCTACAATTAATTTGTAAATTTTTCTGAATTAACTAAAAATATTATTTAATATGGTTTATGAATTTGCAATTGCAGAAATTGTAGATTCAGATGTGCAACATTGTTGACATTTTATTAGTTATAAATTATACCTAAAAAAATTTAAAAATTAAAATCTAAATACCTGTAGACTGTTTGCCACTCCTGTAGAGTCTAGAGTTAGATTGAGAGGGGGATGCAACAACAGGGCGACCAAGGGGGGCTTGTGCGAGCTGTGCAAAAGGGGAGCCATACGAACTATGCAACAGGGGAGTAGACCAAAAGGGATCTCGTGCAAGCTCTACTCTGAGTGCTGCGACCATAGGTAATTGCGAGCTGGGTGCTCTACAATCCTGCAACCATGGGGGAGTGGGAGTTGTGCAAAACAAAAACAAACCAGAGCAATGGAGGGAAAGCTAGTTGGGAGTATAGAGGGAGAGCCAGTCGGGAGTGAGAGCCAATCAAGAGGAATGAGCTGCCGCTAGTAATGTTGAGTGGAAAGATAGTGAAGGGGGTTGCGGGTTAGAGAAATAGGGGGCAGGGTTAGGTTAGGATTTCAATTTTTAAGTTTTAAATTTAATTTTTTTGTTTTTCATTGTGTTGGTCGAGGGATGTCCATGATTCCTTGATTAGTCGAGGGACTTCGAGGATGTCCATGAAAAGTACTTGATTTGGACGACAATGTTTAGGGGACGTCCAAAAAGTCCCCATGTCCCCGATGGAGTCCCCGACAATTTAGGGATGTTTTCGACAAGTTCCAAAGTCCCTAGAACACGGAAACGTCGAGAACGAGTGAAATTTTGGAGGGTACAAGTCCCTTGTGCAACATGGTAGATTGGATATGTTCAATGATTTTACTCCAATAGTTAGACGGTTTTATTATTTATAGCGGATTGGGTAATGGTTAGGGTTTATGCTTTCATCTATATTGTGAAATTATTTTATGGTTTATTGAGATGTTAAGGCCCTTCGCCGATTTATTAGCCAGGAGTGGTAAAATGATCTTTAGGTACTTGTCCTGTACATAGTGTCATAAACTTGAGTTTTGACTATTATGGAAGTGGTGGGCAAAGTCTCTAGTTGGTTGGCTTTGTTGAAGTTAATTGGGATAAATATTTCCATCAGAGAAGGTGAGGTATGTCTTTAATCTTAACCCCTAATTCTTAACTAGATTATTATTGCAGATTTGATCAACCCCCTAAATATTGATTAAAGTCTCTCTCTCTCTCTCGCTATTTAATTTTTTGAAAGACAATTTAAGGGAATTTCCCTTTCTGAATTGAAAGCTTGCTAGAAGTTAGATTTCTACATTCTAAAATTGTACAAAAACCATTATTTTTAAGTGACTACTAGCTAACGACTACTCTCCTTAGTGTAATGGCTACCTTTGTGTGGACAAAATAATGAGTATGAATCTCTTTCATGTAGTGGTGACTAATGTATAATTTCTAGTTGATTTTGGGATTCAAATCAATGAGGAGTTTTAATTATAAGCTTCTTGCTATCAGACATTTTTTTACTATTTAATGCTTATGCTAGATGTAAAAACATTCGAGATTCTCCTTAATGTTTTTGTTGTCTTTGTCATAATTTGTCTATTCCTACAAGGGTCCAAAATAAATGTTTAACTTGAAATGTGTCCTAGCAGGTTACTTCCTCTTGAAGGTGTTGGTGCTGTTCGAAATATTGCAGAAGAGAATAACAAGGTGTTGGTCACCTCTAGTTGTGACCATACAATACGTATTTGGGGAAAGGTTAGCAAACCAGGCAGAACTTGGGCTTGGCAAAGTTGCATATAATAGCATATTTGGAGTCTGGACATTTATAAGTAGTTAATAACATGTGAACACTGAAGAATGGCAAAGTTATTGGCATTATTTTTGAAGATTTTTTATTTGGCTTGAGATTTATCTTCATAAATTTCTTTCAGCTCTCGTTTTTAGTATTTCTTTGTGTTAGTGCCAAACTAGCATGTGAGGTTAAAGCCCAAAAGAAACATTGCTAGCACAAAGACAACCTAGAGGGGTTACCCATTGTCACCTTAGTAACTCCCTCCCTTTACTTTAGGTTGGCTCTTCTCCAACTCAAGGGGGCCTTCTCTAGGATAGGATTTCAAAGGGTAGGCCATAAAGTGCAAGGTGATGTGAAGAGATAACTTAGCAAAACGGTTTGTTGTGTAGTACGGGAAATGAAAAAAGGGTGATGGAGAGACTAGGAGATTAGTGCCAATCCAACAAGGGTGAATGGAGTCAAGGGATCTACTCCAAGAGGGTGAGTTCATGGATGGTTAAGAAAACTAGGGCTGCATACACATGCCACAAGAAACTTAAACATTCTGAAAATTGAAAGTAGAGATATGTTAGGAGGGACCAAACAACATCCCATCAAACCATTGCCTAGTTAGGGTGTGATTTATGCAATGCAATATTAAGAAGCAACAACTCTAAACAATGGAAGAAGCAATCTAATACATTCATGTATAAATCATCAAAAGGAATTGAAGAAATTACTTCTCACAAAAATCCCTTTAATGAGGTAAGTCACCCTTTCGATTGGCCCTAATTAAACAAGTCTAGAAAATCTCTAATTCATTAGCAACATTAAAAGTAGGAACATTAAGCCTTACACTTTATAGGAGAAGAAAATTCTCATACTTCAATTTGCACCAAAGAAAGATGTGTCAATTAAACTCCAAATGCGAGAGAACTCCCAAATTCCAACCATGCAAAGAATGGAGAGAAAACTCCTTTATATAGGAGTTACATCTCTCTTACAATAAAATATATTTGTTTTTTTATCCAACTCCTTGACATGTCCAACAATAATATAAAATGAAGTTGGTTAGGCCTTTGACAAGTCAAAGTTCTTTACTTCCTTGAGGAGAATTTACTGCACTATAAGAATTAATAAAAATAACGCAATAGAATTTCCGAGAGAGAGGGAGCATTAGCAAAAGAGGTCCCTTTGTCCAAGTCAAAGGTTCAAGAAACAATAAAATATATCCTTCTTGTGCAGCCTCCAAGATACTTTGACATGGTAAAATAAGATAATGTTTTCTCCAAATAACCACTTCCATGAGTTGACTGAACAAATAATAAAATATTGAGGTAGTTATAACCTTCACTTGTGTGCCTTCCAAGAGAGATAGATCTAACCAACTTTCACTACTTCACTTGATGTGGAAGTCGTGAACAAGACACATTCAAAGATGCAACCTAATTCACTTGGTTCGATCATGCCTAGTGGTCATGCCTAGACAGGTGACTGAAATGTGGGATCATTATGCTGTTTTAAGCTTCTGCAAAATACTTGCAAGCTTTAAATTTGTATGAATTGCAGCTTTGTCGAGTTATTTTTCCTCGGTCTTAATTGTATACTGATTGGAAATTATACACTTGTTTTAATTTAAAGCCATTGATTTTGTTCCTTATGTTACTTATCAAAATGTTAAAACTGTAAATATAGGAATAGCCATTCCTTGCCTTCAACAAATTACCCTTGCTTGTGAGCACTCTGAAATTGATGTTTCTGAGATTGGCATCATAATGTAATTTGAATTCTCAGAACATTCTTGATACTCAATCAGTAAACTAACATGTTATGTGAATATTGATTTTATTACTAACATGTATTTTTGAAGCTATACACTGATTTAGAATGTCTGTTTGATAATTCAGGGCCGTCCCCAGCGTACCTTAAGGGGTCACTCTGGTCCAGTTACTGTTCTTGCAGATTGTTTGTTGGGGGATCATAGAGCACCAGTACTAGCAAGTGGAGGTGCAGATGGCACAGTGCGTCTCTGGTCCATGTTGTCAAGTAATATGCGAGGGCGTTCTGCTCTAATAAGTACATTTCATGGACATGAACAATCCATGATAGACTTGGCTGTTGCAGAGTATGACCTTGTGCTCACCATTGTCCTTTTGCTAACATACTTGTGATTCTATGTCATAGATAAAAGGGAATATTGAATGTGGTCAGAACTATGTTTTTATTTTTGATATTATCATGAATAATTTAGTGTTGAAATTTCATTTGCACTGGGCAATTAATGAAAATACGAAAATTCACCTTCTTCTAAGAAGGTTTCTCAAATCTTAACCCTAAAATTTTCTGCCTTTAGGACTGCTGTAAATTAATGTATAAAACAGCAGTGGAACAATCACAATAATTCACTTATAGTAGCCCCTAAATAGACGGCAGTACAAGGAGAAAAGATACCAATCATTCTAATGAGTTTCTACCTTGTTATAGCATGAATTAACATGTATGATTAAAACCCCAAAGAACAAAGCTTGCCCAACTATAAGCTAGAGGTGTTACTCACTGTCACCTCAATAACCACCTCAATAGGTTGGATTTTCTTTAACTCAAGGGAGGCTCCCCTAGGATAGGTTACTAAAGCTTTGACAATCATGCACAAGGGGATTTGGAAGAGTAGCTTCAGCAAAACAGTTTTTTACTAAAGCTTTGACAATCATGCACAAGGGGATTTGGAAGAGTAGCTTCAGCAAAACAGTTTTTTGTGTTGTAGTATATGATAAAGGGGTGATGGGAGGATTGTGAAGACTAGTGCCGATCCCTAGGGAAAATGGAGGCAAGGAAAGCTGGTCCAACAAAGGGGTTAGTTCAAAGGGTTAGGGAAATTATGGCTGCTTTCACTATTTACAAATAAACCCCAACGTGCTACAAAATGATAAATAGATATCACTAGGAGTTCCCGTAAAGTGGCAGCTCAAAATATTGTAACTAGGGTGTGATTTTGCAATGAAGTATTAAAAAGCAAATAATCTTAAAGATGATAGGATGCTATAACTATTAACAACACAAATCATGCAAAACTCAACAAAGAATTGGAGGAGATTTTCTTTCACAACCCTTCCATTGAGACAAATTTTCCCTTCTTTGGCCCTAGTTACAAGTCTAGTTATTCTACAAATCACTTGAAACGTTGAAGACGAGAACAAGGAAAACCTTACACTTTGATTTGTTCCATGAAAGACGTGTCTATTAGGCTCCAATAAAGAGGGAGCTCTCAAAATCAAACCATGAGTACAAATGAGGAAGATGCCCTCTTATATAGGAGAGGAGCTCAACTTCCTTTACAATAAAATAATAATAGATATACCAAAATTTAGATCTATCACAAGGAGGAGTAAACAAATAAAAATAATCCTCTAAAATTTAATCAACTCTAACAAACACCATGATATGAGGTGGTCAATTCCACATGTACAATGCCAAATATAAACATAAGGCCCAAGAGAGAGGGCACACTACTAGATCTAGATCAAACAATGATGAAAGAGGCTATATCTAGGATTTGACCGCTTAGATCCCTCTAATGACTCAACGCTTTCCTAAAAAATGGTGCCAAATGATGTGGAAACCTCAAAAAGGGGGGGCGCCCTCCAAGAAAACTAGTCCAAAACCAAATACGCTTCATTAATACCATGTGCCATGTGCTACTAGTGTCCAACATGGGTTAGCATGATGAGTTTATGTTAAAGGTTTGGTTTCCTAGGACTTAGTCATTAATGAATTATTCCAGGGTGTTTCTTCATTGTTAATTATTTATTGTTTTTAAATGATAAATAATTTCCGAGTTTTTCAGCCAAGCCTCCAAAGCTGAAATAATTCCCTTAGTGGTTAATCCATAGGAGGTTATTAAAACCTATGTGTCGATGTATATTACCATGCTAATCATTATTTTGAGTCATTATGCACATGTCCTAAGTCCCCCATAGGTTTCTTTTAATTTCCGGAAAAAAAATATTTTTTCCGTTTTTACAGGCTTATTTTTAATAAGTTAATTGTAAAACTCTAAAATGTCATAAAAGTGTGGCTAGGAGGTTGTTTTTTCCGTGGGGGTGCTCATTTTCTAACTCACTTAACCCCTAGACCTACTTTCCTAAGTTTAAATCCAAAATTAATAATTACTCGAAAAACTCAAAAAAGACCAAAAGAATGAGATATTTAAAAATTTCGGCAATTAAAAAATTAAAAGAAAGTTGCTGAAATCAAATTTTGTGACTGGGAAAATCAAAGTGGTAAGCACCCGACAAGTTGTGCAAGTCAAAGATTGTCGTTTTGAAGAGTTTTTTGAGTTTGGAGTTTTCCTCTTCAAGAGGGGTGCATTTTTCCAAGTGGGGGTGCATGCACATGTGGAAAAGCTCACAGTTTTGGAAAGAGCTCCGAGTTTGGGTAAGTGCCATCTCTGTATTGAGATGTTGCCACTTCCCAACTCTTATGACACCCTACTCCAACTCATTTCCACCTTTATCCAAGCTAGCGTATCCTTGAGAGGTGCGCCCCCCCTTTGTTTGCCGGTTTTCCTATATAAGCAGGCATTCACTCTTCATTCAGGACGGAGAAATTGCATGGAACTTATGCTCCTGTACTTTGTAATAGTTTGTTGAATTCATAGTTACATATATCGTTTCGGCGAATATATCGCCGGGGGTCCGGAATGAAACTTATCGGCAGCAACGGCGAAAATATCGGAAAATATCGGCAAATGTTGTTTCGCATTAAAAAATACAAAAATAAACATTTTTTTT